>JAABKM020000006.1:4383436-4397659 GCA_016277805.2 Papilio aristodemus | reverse complement strand
TATGTCACCTATAGAGGTCGGAACAATATAAGCCCATTCCCTTCATGTCACCTATAGACGACGGGGCAAAGTAGCGGATAAGTTCAAATAATACGGACCTTCTTGAAAACAGGAAAGCCATAAATCTCCTCAAGTTAGATAAATCTTGTGATTTGTAAGGTACTCGTAACAAAAACACGAAAACGTCTATTACAGTATACGCTGACGGCATCTTTCCGTTTTAAGACCTCTATTTTTCAATTTGATTTATTCTGCGGTATTATGAAATATTATAGTACTATGAAAGCCGTTTTGATTTGAAGATTTAGTCTAGATCTAGGATGCTACGATTCCTGAATGTAAATTTTGTGGATACATTTAATGAATTAATCTAACCGAGGAAATAATTTAAGATCTATATTCTTGGTATAAAATTTTGTGTACGTATTTATCTTTTAATGGTAATTGTAAATAACGTTATTAGAAAAGTAACGTTTAGTTAAAGGCATTTACTTATATTTATATTTTATAATATCTCTCTTAGATTACTTTCTGTCTATAGATGCCCTAGTTCAATTAAAAACTTATAAAGTTCGCAATCGCTCGGTGACATATGCATTATAAAGCGCTAATACTTTTTTACAAAGACGCTCGTCTCAATACGCCGCGAGATCGAGCAGCTGTCATAACTTCAAACAAAGAGTAAATCCACAGCTTTAAATTATTATTATAATTTATCGACATTTTAATGACGACTTCGTTTTACTACGCAATCATAAATTAGAGAAATGTTTGAAATGTAATCGCTTGACCTCAATTATTTATCGTGCTTTAAAGCGGTACGTTAAAAGAAGCTTTGATGTTTACGGTTGGAGCAAGTTTTTCAGGTGAGCTTTTACATGATACAATGTGTTGGAGTGTTTGGAAATCTTATTTTGTATACATCTATCCTTATTTAGATAGAAAACAACAGAATACTGCGATAATGTGTTTGTAAAACAATGCTTTTAAATGCACTTTACTTAAGACAACTTTTAAATGTATGATATTGTTTATGTATTTAACTCAAATGCGTCTCATTAAGTTCCTTTCTATTATATTTTTATCATTACTCATCAAAATGCTTGTAATTTTATCATGAATCATATATTATAATAAAATACTGATGACTACGACGTTTAAATTATTTGACTTAAGGTGAGTTACATTCGAGAAACATTGTGACTCTTACTTACCAAATATGAGAAATTATTTGTCATTGGATTGAAATAAGTAACTAATTAAGTAGTAATATTATTTTACGTGTGTAAAAAAAGTTTGCTTTGAATATCTACAATTTTGGTTGTATTTCATATTTTAACACGGCCAAGAACTAAGTACGTTTAGCTTAGACCTCTTTGAAAATACTTTAGCGCAAAGACTCCTTTGAGACCTTCGTCTTAAAAAGTTAGCACGTTTATTATATAACTAAGAAAAGATGCCGTTAAGTTCTTTGGTCAAAAGTTGTTGATATTGTTTGTTTTAAAATTCTATGTATGCATGTTTTTGTGTATTTTATTGTGACCTGTTGTCTAAAAGACTTGACCAATTTTATAGAATGAGATTTCAGTGTCAGTTTTCGGTTTTCTGAACATCTGAACAAATATTAATGTCCGGATTTTTTCGACGCCCACCCAAACATATTGCATAATGGCTTATAATATAACAATAACCCATAAAAAGTACAATAACCCCATATGATATGATATATAAAGTCGATTCTACTTACAAGATACGTACCATACCGACAATCAAAAAGACAAATCGAGTGAACGTGAATTCATAAGTATGCGAAAGCGATTAGTGGTTTTGTTTATTGCAAATTCTCCACTGGTCACCGCTGGCCATATAAACGGGCCCCATCAAACTGAACGTGTACAGCGAATACAAAACATCATCGCACTGCCGTTGTGTTTGGGAAGCGAGACACGTCGACGGAACTCGAAATTTCTACCGGAGAGGAAATGGCAACAGTTACATGTGCAAGACTTTAAATTTAATTGTATTGTGTATTGCAAATAAATTTAACAGAATATGAATTCAATTTATGAAGTGAAAATAAATAAGCTATAATTGTATAGACACTAGCAATGTGGACAAATTATTAAATTGTTTATGTTATGCACCGTAGTTAAGTTTTTTATGATGGAAAGCGACGAAGGTACGAGCGGCTTCCTTGGTGTAACATGAGCGTATTAAATTAAACGTCAACTGTATAAATAAAAATGCAACATACAAAGAAGTTACAAATCACAAAAATAATATTACGAACAACATTATTAATGCCTGCGCAAACCTCTAAATAATTATAGGCGAGATAGCATGACTCAAACAATAAAGTTCTGTGTAAAATTCTAAAATTTGAAATCTTTTATCTCAAACATTCAGATTTAAAATTGAGGGCAAGGCTGCATGCACGATGTTCAATGAAGTTTTCTTTCGTTCGCTATGAATCAAAATAATAATTGCGCACTTAATTTTTTATTGTTAGATCAGACTTGAAGATTATTTAAAACTCTTTTATATTAAAATACTATTACATTATTCGAATGATCATGGATCTTTTTGCGCCCTATAACATAAAGAGACGGAGACATACAACAAAATATAGGTGAACTTAGTTGTTACTCCTGCTTACCCCTTCGAGAAACACAGGCCAATTGTAACGTTCATAACATATGAAGAAGCAAGTTTCATGTCGTAATTTTAAATAATTTTTAGTTGAGTAATAATCAAAAAACGGAAATGAATTAATGTTTTAAAATTAAGAGAAAACAAAGGTGAGAGAATTATGAAGTACAAAACTAACTGATAATATATGTCTCACAAAATAAGTTGGTTTGGTTTTAAATGTCGCATACGAGAACTATCTTCGGAACGCATGTTTACAATAGCATTATACAATGAACACAAGAACACTGTGAGGATTAAAATTTGAAGGAAATATGTCGCCATATTTGTGCGAGAGATTAATATTTTTGTTGTAGTTTTTATCTCCCTAGATGATTGCTGGCCTCGCGGCTGACATTAAAGATTGGACATACACTTTCTTTTAAAAATAAATTTCTTTTAAATACAATCCTTGCATAAATTTGTTTATTTTTAATTATTTAACTGATACGCTATTCAATATTTTTCTAACTTTTTAGGCGCTTAATGTAACTAAGTATATCGCTAAAAACTTTGATGTGCCAAATAACATAGAAACGAATATTTTTGAATAATTTTAATAGTCAATTATTCATTAATTTATACAAAAAGAAATATTATGCGATGTCTGAAATGTGATTCAAATTTCAAGCAATCATTTCCTAAGGGAAGTAAGAACTCGTGTTCAAAATTTAGCGAATATCAAAATATGAAAAGTTTTGACATTGTTATCCTGGAGGGAGTGAAAGTTGTTCAAATAATTCAGACGAATAAAAATAATATATAACGAAATCCAAACGCGAACATGAGCGACAACATATTAGAAGGCAATTTTAACTAACCCTTCCCCAATGCATCGGCTTACTAAAGGGTTTCTTTTATTATTCGGTCAAAAAACGTTATATTCTGTAATATTAAAAAACTTCGACCACGTAATTTCCGCTGAAAAACCATTCTCAGGGGTACAACATAGCTTATCTAAAGTAAAGTAAATACAATTAGCTAAAAAGATTAATAATTATCCTCGATTCGTATTTCTTCAGTGCGACAAAGATTTGTCACTCAGAGATGATAAAGTACAATTAGAGCGTCAGTTTAATTGTTACGCGGTGATAATTGTCGTGAAGCCTCGATTGGCCGTAAGTTTAGTGACCCCGCGGCAGGCAGCGCCTCATATAACGCCCGGAGGCTGGGGGCTACTCGTAATTTTCAGTGCCGCTCTGAATCTGAAGGGACCGCATCAGTCGGCGATAAGTCGCCGTCGAGTATGGTCGTGTACGCGATAGTTCGCTGTCTGACTTGTGCGGCATCGCGTAAATAACATCGACTCGATTCAAAATTACTTAATATCCAAACTTATTATTAATCCTCGAATACTCACGTGTACAAATGTACTATTTTAAATAAATAATAACTTGTTTGTAAGACTTTGTGTTTCAAGAACTTATTCCAGTGACTTTTTTCGACTTACGACTGTTGTTTCGAGATAAATCTTGAAACACCATGGCGTATCATTGACGTGGTTTATAAACACTTGCAGTGAATGGCAACGGAACATATAGACACGTTAATTCTGACGTAAGTTAACAAGCAGTGTTTGAAAAACAATTAGAGTTTAAAACGTAAGTAACTAGTGAGTTTATATTTTGACTGGCGGCTTCCTGCGGACCCGGCTGTAAGCGGAAGTTGTGTACGAATAAGGAACGTATGCATCGAAATAGCATCGGACTTCATATTCTGCGAAACGGTAAGTTTGTTGCATGTTTACTTGTAATCTGAGGTATGGTTTCTACATTTTTTTTTGCTGCAACAATTTATTTTAACTTTAATAACAAACAGAGCTTTGCCTTCTATAAGCCTCTTAGTGTATCATATGTTGTTTGTAGTAGTTTTTTAATTGTGAAATTATTGTACTCGTTTAATTAATAAATATTAGTTTCAGAGCTTTTCCTTAACAAACTAAAAGTTTCTAGTTATTTCATGTTATAACTGTGTTTATAATATATAAATTGAAATTTAAAAACAACTAAACTGGATATAAGGTTGATATATCTGTATATTAGAGAAGACTAACCGGGACCTATTTTAAGGTCCTAATTTTATATAAAACATTTGGCAATGATTTTTTTGTCGAAAATTTAGTTAAAATTGTGCTCGGTAATACTTAAGTAGGTAGAATATAAAATTATAGAAATAAATATCGTGTTCCGCAATGATATGAGTAAATAATTGATCAATGATTATTTCACGGCCAACTAACGTCCGTAATAATTGTTATGACAAACATTACACCTCCATTACAATCTGCGTAAGGAAACGATGAGACCAATTTGATTAACTAAATCTTTTAATCATTGTAATGCATTGTTGCTTGTTGTAATTTTATTCGAAATAAATTATATTATCTATAGTAATAAAATATAGAGGAAAATCTTTGACAATAGAAATTTCTTCTATCTTTGAGTAACCAAAGCTTTAGTTTTGTTTCTCTTTCCTTACTCGAGCGAAGCCGTATCGTATTGCTAGTGTAATTCAGTGATTGGATTATTTAGGTACAATTTATTTTCAAATTACCATTACCAGTGTAGGGTATATTATTCACTATTTAGTTTACTATTTGACGTACATAGGTCCCTTGTCGACGTCGCACAGTAAACTCCCGCGACCTTGACCAATGAATCCAGAAATCATAACTCTAGGGGGCTGTTATAAGTCCCCGAACTAATTTGGATACATTTAATGCATAGATTTGACCTTGGAATAAAACAAAAGGGGGTTATTATAAAAGAACATAGAGACTTTTTTAATGAGTGCTATTAATTTTTTGTAAATACAAATTACCTACTCGCTACAATAGATGACCTACTTATTTTTTTTATCTTTGTATCTTAACTAACATATGATAGTTAGGCGTGATTATTACTGTTTCTTAAAACGATTTTCGGTATCAATACAACGAATATTATTTTTCGAAATTGTCTGCATAAGTGAGTTCTAGAAATTCTCGATACATAGTATTTGCATGACAGATTATTTCGTATTAATATTCGAAGAACATTCCTTATGAATATGTACGTAATAAATTTTCAATGCGTCAAGAAAAAAGAATTATCAATTTAAAAATTCTTAAGTGTTTACATGGTCTATTGATCACGAAAAGCAAAAAACCATTCCGGAGAAATAATTGAATTTAAAAACTTCATGCCGTAAAGAACAAATTGTTCCTTAGTTAAGTTATTGCACTGATTTTATAGACAATCCCCCGGGGCGTACCTAATTTGATGTGGTCGGTAGATAACTGCCCTCTTGTAACTTAACCTATTAAAGCTAACGCTCTGAGTTTATTTGTAAATTTATTTACTAACGTTTTAAATTAAGCGATTGCGTGCTGTACTCACGTGCAAAGGATTTTGTTACATTTTTAACATGAAATGTTTATAAGAAATCCATTTAAAAAGAGACCACACTCATTCTTAACTAATTAGGGCCACATTATATAACAAACAGTTAAAATAACCAACAAATTCTTATCTCTATAATTATTGTCATTTTAATGATCCCCTGTATTAATTTTAAGCTCATGTTCATGTCACAGACCGCTCCAGAGAATAATACGAATCGAATGACAACTTCCACTTTAAAATCGGTCAACCTGTTGAGCTGTTGGAGGTCACATACATACATCTACATACACACGTATATATTCCTACTTTATATTAGTATACATTAATCACAATAAGTCTTATCGAAGATTATCTGATAATTTCTTGATGAAGGGGTAACATTTCCCGTTTGTTTTTTTTTTCGAAATAACAAACGTTACCACTAAATCTTGATCGCATTAATTAGTCGCTTAATTTTAACAAAAAACTTATTAATTTATTATCTGACGCTAATATGCTAATACGTTAATTTTTAAAGTAAGAGACCAAATGTTTGTAATACGTGCACAAAAAAGTGTTGAGTCTTTATAACACAACTTCTAATTTCGTCCAAATGTCAGCGTATTATTTTTCGGCACTTCAAAGAGTGTTAGGGCATCTGCCTACATCGCGGATGTGATCGCGGCGTTGCGCTCCTGACGATCAATTATTAATAGACACGGACACATGGTGCGCTTCAAACTAGCACATGACTTTTACTCGTCACATTTTAAAATATCGCTTTCATTATGCAGTTGACTGTAATCATTTAAGAACAAGCAGTGCCTGCACTACATCGATAGCAAAGCTAGAAGTAATTTCATTAATATGTAAAGATATTTTGCATTAAAAACATTTAGACTATTACGTTGTGTCACCTTCCAAATAATTGTCTTTAAAAAAAACGTCATCTTCAGTCAGCTTTCTATCACTACATCTGAAACATAACTCTCTTTTCTTTCATGTAAATGCGTCCTTGAAATTTCATTCTTAATTTTCGGGAACTTAAATCCTTTATTCATCCAGAAAACAGTAAGCTATATCTTCTTTCAACACTTCTAAGATAGAACGAGAGAGCAATCTCATTGTTCCTTTACTTTCCAGGTCCGTACAATATTAAATTTGACATACGAAGAAGACCCACCAACGTTTGCCGCTCTTAATTATTGACCTCCCCGTTTAATTGTCTATCACAAATGGTAGGTTACGCCAATCGCTCTTGTGTTTCCATTATATGTATCAGTAGATCGACCGGTCAAGGGTTCAGTTCTAAATAAATAAATTCACATCTTATGTACATAATATATTAAAGGGCTAAATAGGTCTTTCTCCTATATACACTGAACAAACGACCAAAATATTTGATGCCAATAGATTTGTATGCCGTCGTTTATCTAATTAGACAGTGGGCCGGAAAACTAAATTAATTCAACAACTTCAAGATGTATAAACTAACACATTTGGTCTGAGCTGTATTATTCTAAGGAATTAAATTTCGAACATTGTCCTATGTTCACACAATATTCCGCAGCTGGGAAGATTTCTCTCTAATAAGGATTTGGGTACCGGACTAGTTTCATGAATGTGGGACATTAATATTAAGTAAAAATATTCTTTCTTAAACATAGAAATTCTTAAGAAATGTACTACACACGTAAGAATTACTAGAGCTTTTTTCATTTAAGTACATTTTATATGATATTTATCACATAAACTAAAAAATTTTTTCTTAACTTGTATTTTTGACTTTATCAACAATATTCTTTAAAGTTTCTAAACAATACGAGCAATAATTTCGACTTTGACATGAACCCAAGATCGTACTAGATCTCGCCATCATGTGTGCATATTAAGTTTTAGACGACTGTATTTTTATCTAGGGTCACTCGAGTACGTCTGAATCTGAAAAACGAAAACTGTTAACTTAATCAGCGTCTTTTCACTAAATTTACATTTGTTGACCCACCACCCCCCGTGTGTGCGATCCCGTGACGTATTACTCGAAAACTTTAAATTTATTGCGAACGTTTCGTTAAATTTGAATTTCGCAAAGGCAACGACTACGAAGTACTAACGAGATAGACTGTGTCGAGTTTACTACGCAGATAACTTTGTCGAAAGTTTTAACTTTTGATTCAATAAATATATATTTGCGAAATGGTGCATTTGATATTTTTTTATATGAGTTTAAAACGTCGTTAACATTAATTTTTATTAAAAATACAGTCAGGGTAAAAATGTTTATCACATTAAGATGACAATTGTTTGCATATTGAGCCTTGTCTTATCAAGTAAGGATAATTTATATACAGTTGTTTGCTTAGTGCTATAATTGTAAAATGTAATAGTTTTAATGGAATTTATTTATAAATTCACGTAACTATACATTCACCTGACTATACATATAAATTATAATTTATTGGGCTAATGTAAGAAAGGAACAGTAAAAGATTTTTCCAAGAAAAAATAAATTATAAGGTCGATTTTTTTGGTGAGCAGTGTTCTTCTATGACTCTTTCTATAAACACCTAGTAAGACACATTGGTCACGTCCTTGTGTGAATGGTCGGGATCAGTCTAGCCATTATATAAATCCATCTCTGTCTACATTGATTTGAAACTATAACCGCCCTTATGTTGTTTCAAATAAGCATATCTGTGAAAGAATAAAATATATTCGTCTTGCAAAAATCTCATAAGTTGAATCCGATCTGTGGACATCTGTTGAAATCGCGTATTAGAATACGTTACATTCCCCTGGAGCGGAATTTTGTAGTCTGAGATTTTCAAAGATTAGGTAGATGCTCGATGTCTGCTGAATTCCACTTATATGAAATTAAAATTTTTAATCTCATAGCTCAAAGCTTTACGTCGCTTTTCGCTCCAACGAAAATTAAAAACGGAACGAAACGTATTTAAAATACAATATAAAATATTAAAATGCGTATTCATAAAAATTTATCTAAGCATTTTTTTATTTATATAGTTATTTGTGATTAGAAATGATTGGTGCAATCTTGAAACAATATTTGCGAAGCTGTTAAACGCTATCTTGTGCAAGACGCTCATTCCCGTTTACTGACCTAAAAACTATTCATTGATCGTTTGAGTTTCTTTCGCTGACATCTAACAAAGGTCAAATATTGTTATTTTATTTTATTAAAAACTAGTACTGAATTAAATATGATGATACTAGGTTATTTGCTCGATCAAGAGAGCGTACGTGACTGACGAATGAATTGGGAATAGCTAGCTCACTGATTTAATGGGTTCATCGCAAAGCCACCGCTCTATGCATTTATAAGCAAACAATAATATATTTATACATAGACGAGGTAGCTCTACCCGAATTTATCACAATTATCAAAACGAAAATTATCACATAATATGCAGTAACAAAATAAAATCATTTCAAATAGATCTTCAAATAACAAAACAATGTGTTCCATATAAATCAACTAAATCATTGACAGAATTTTAATTAAAAACAAGTTAATTATGAATTTAATTAATCAGAACATGACATTACATCACATTTATATCTAGATACAGGTAGCATAATAGACCGACTTGCTTACTGCTTATTGTTATTGTTGTCCCTTCAATTATGGCGAGTAGGCTACACTAAGTTGTATATTATATAGTAAGTTGTATATTATAGAGTCTATATTAAGTTATTTGCTAGCTATAAGGTGTCGTGGCCTTAGGATTTGTGTTTGTTCTTAAAAAGAAAAAGCAATCTATCGCAGAATGTTTGGATTGTTTGGTTAGACAACATAAATCGTTTTGGCACTGCAGCAGATTTAAGCTTCAACCGACCAAAATGGAACGAGAATTTTCCTCAAAGTAGCTCCTCTATAACAATATATATCATAGCTGATTTACAATAATTAATTCACTTTGTATTCATATATATAGATACTTTTTTAATTTTCAGATGCTTAAGTTACTAAAGGTGTGATCAACCAAGACACCATGTAACCAAATTATACGATTAGACGTAATTTGTTAAACAAAAAAGACTTTTTTCTAATTGAAAAATTAAATTACAAATAAGAATAAGAGACAAGGCTATAAAATATAATTGTACACGTACAATTAATAATCGTCAATTTTTTTACGACCTCACCCGCTTTTATGTCTCAAATCTTTTTGTGGCATTTCTTTTTTAATGTGCAGTTACATATTAGGAATACTAAAACAGCGACATAGTAAGCTTGTTTGTTTAAATAATGTATTCTCAAACCAATATAAATATGTGTGCCTCGACACAGTAATTATTTGATTTTATATCAAGAAGTGAACATAAAAAATCAAACACAGTTATCACTAGATATAGATTTATATATTAATTGAGTCAACATAAATCTACAACTACTATATAAAATATTTGGACAACATATAGTACGTCCTTAACGTACGTGCTAATATGTTAATCAAAGATTAAGTAATGTTGGTATGACGACAGTGTACGTGCAACAAAATACTTTGGCCTTCTGTATACATTTTTGGTTCTAGATTGAATTTCTGCGTACTCATAGAGCTTTGACGTTTCAATTATATTAAATTAGCTGTTAATAGAATACCTACTTATAGTAAATTTCACACAAATATCACCCTATTTTACCTACGTCGTATTTATTACCCAAACATAATATCCATTGTAATAGCTTAATTAATATATAATAAGGAGACTTTATTATCCGTTAGCTAATCAAATTTAAGGCCTTAATGTTTTTATTATCAAGAATTAGCGAAGCTTATAAATAAACATACCGCGCGCCTTTATTCCTCGAAGAGGTAGACAGAGGTGCAACTAGTGTACCCACATTTCGTCGTGTTTTCCGTCCCGTGATTTGATAAGTGGCGAACGCTTCGCCATATTGGACACAAAATACAAACTCCCGGCTGATATTGATTTGAAAAAACCCCAAATATCGCTTTTGCCCGACCCGCGATTCGAACCCGAAATATAGAGCAGACTATAAAAATTCTTTTATAATTAAAAATAATTTATTTTAACTTTAAATGTATTGTATTACGGTAAATGTAGTGGTGTTTTTAATAGATTTATTTAAATAGCCAAAAGCCGAGGATTATTTGGACAAGCGACTCGAGCTATCGGATTAACAAAAGTAATTGAGATTTAGATGTAATAAAATGGACCGTTTAAATTAAATTAATCTTGATGTTTATTTTTTATGGAGAAACGAAAAACTTAATAGTTGATTTATATGGACAGTATGATTGTACATTTTACGTTTTGTGTTTATATCCGAAGACAATGTTTTCCAAGTTGTAAATCAAATTATTCTTTTATCTGTACTTTCCACAATACATTTCATTACTTAAATTTATTTTTATTCGAATAGTTTTCGAATGTTACTTATAAAACTTTAAACTATAAAATATATTTTGAATAAAACGCCAATTGTTATTAAAAAGTTTTCATATAAAATATGAACAGCCTTACTATTAAAGCTTTTTAAACAAAAGAAATTTGCATAAAGGAATGTCTGAAGTTTGGTAGTTTTCGTAATAAACAATACACGAGTACAATGGTCTGAAGTGTACATGCCTGAAAATTACGATCTGAGGTAAGAAAAATTTACTTTATTTTTGCCGACGCAGTTACATTTTCACTTTGAGCGTCTAGATTAATATTATACTAAACTATATACTGTAATGACTTTCTGTTTCTAGGTTTACATTTACCATAAGGTGCCATAAAATGCCGCTACACTACACTAGAAAACTGTTAGGATTAAAGAGATGATATACATAATAAAAGCGTTGTAGCGTGGAAAAGACATCGCACTCTCGAGCGGATACTAAGTCATAAACTAAAGTAACACATATAAGATCCTTGATAAATGTTGCTAAAAATACCTCACGCCTGTATTCTCCGAAGGGGTAAGGCAGAAGTGCAACTAGGGCACCCACATTTCACTTTATGTTTTTCCGTCCCATGATGTGATAGGTCAAGGGGGCTCATCGCCATATCGGGCACTAATTTCAAACTCAAGGCAGATATTGAGTAGAAAAAAACCCAAACGTCGCTTTTGCCCGACCCGAGAATCGAACCCGTCCCGATGTCCCAGCGTTACAGCGGTACCGTATACGTAATACGTAAACATTTCTGTATATTTATGTTTTTATTATATTCAATATTTAACAATGAAAATATATTTATTTAAGTTATATAAAACAAGCGCTTCTTCATTTAAAAAAAATTAACCAAAGTTACCTAGCAATACTTTCTCTTTCAGTATGTTATCATCAATAGTAAATAGTGAAAATAATTTTCTGAAAAATAAATCAGTGACCATATTAAGACGTCAAGTTGGACATCATAGAATTTCACTCTTACAAAGGAACTTGTTTCAGAAACGTCAGTTCACGGTTACAGCACACAAATAATAGACAAGTATAATAAGAGTAGATTCACCTTAACATAAAGGTTTACAAAGAATAAAAACAAGTAACGATTCGTTTTTTCCATGAACATACACGATGTTTTCATGTTGAATATACGCGCGATAAAATATGATTCAGTTTTCAATAGCACGTACGTGGTATAACAAACCAGCAAACTTAAATTCACTCGTTTTCACTGGCTTTCTACCGTTTGAGATTGACGGGAAAAATATAAATCTAGTCTCACGTATATTGTTTTATGGAAGAGAAAATAAGTGTGATTTAATGTTAAATTGAATTTGTTTTAGTAATACATTATAAGATCACCTCCTAGTAGAATTGAAAAATAAGATTCTAAAGAACTTATACCACGGCTTGGTGTATGAAGTGGCTTGTCATTAGTATTAATACTTCTTCATTTCTACAATAAATTTCTTAAACCTTTAATTACGGATATTTATGGCAAACTTAAACGGAGTTGCTAAAGTAGACACTGCAATGTCAGTCAGGTCTTCTCTTGTGACTCTTTTGTTTCCTTCTACAATAAAAAAAACTCCCTGTACTTGTTACTGTTGTTTACTCGCTTGCGTTTGTTTTATTCCCGCACTGTATGAATAATCTCCGCTTCGATGAAGGCGACCCTCAGTCTACTGCGATTACTGCACAAATATTTTGCGACATCCATGCCTGTTTGTTCACAATACAAGGACATGTTGCGTCCATGAATGCGTGTATGCGTAATACTAGGTACTCAGTTTTCATTACACTGCTTCTACTACAAATAAACGTGCTTTCTTATATTGTTGCGTTTTCCATTCCTCTAGACCTTGGACTATTTTGTGAAGTCTATTGTAAGAGTGTTACCCTTATATCATTACTGGCAGCTATATAGTTTTAATTAATATTTAATAACGCTAATATAGCAAAAGGAAATGAATCCGCGTCTTGGCGTGTCTATACTCTAATCCGCATCATTTCCTCAGTTCTATTTATATTCGTTCATTACGAGGCAGTTACCAATACAATCGCATTACATTGAAGAGTACAGAGACAAATATACTCAAACCCACTAACAATATCCTATTCATTATTTTACTGTAAAGGATATAAATTAGGTTTTTTTTGGCAAATTTTAAATTTTTTACCATTGACAATATTTTATTGTTATAACAATGTGTAACAATAAATTTATTTTGTATGTGTATGTAATGTATTTTGTATTGTAACTATATTTGCACGTATGCGTATTTATGTTATGAAGTAATGTTTTGTACAACATAAAGATTATAAATTTTCGTTTAAGTCAACTTTAAATCAGAACGTCCGCTACAAGTGGAAGCCGTAAGTTCCGATTCGGTTCTATTGTTTGAAGATCTCACACGTCGTTTAACTAACAGCAATAAAACTAAAATAAATTTTATTTTTATTGCTCTAGGCTGTACGTAAGGGAATTTATGTTCACGTGTGGTCAACTTAACTAAGCATACGTTTATAGAACTTGGTATAATTACAAAATTATTAGCTTTAATAAGTAAATATTTAAAATTCGTGTAAGAAAACAATTTTATTAGAATTTAATATCTATTTTACTGGCGTTCATATTTCTGTATTAAATAACAGGTTGTCAAATATCTCCCTTCCGCTTTTTTGCTCTTTATTCAATGCTTTAAAAAAAGTGTTACAGTGATCGGATTTAGTTCAAATATGCGCCGTTTTGT
>JAABKM020000006.1:4331513-4355279 GCA_016277805.2 Papilio aristodemus | reverse complement strand
ATAGCTGACTCATAAGGATATACATGCATTCCAGTAAAAATGACCGCAGTGACGATGTTTACAACAAATAAACATTTGTACATTAATGTTTGTGAACGAATGTCGTTTATTTGTTTGTGTGAAAATGAATAGAAGTGTTGAAATTTTATATCGTAATTTAACTGTGTTGAATTATAATGGTACGGTCAAAGAATTAGGTGGTGTCAAACTGTTCACCAACTACCCGGAAGGTCTTTTGGTCTTTGCCACCGTATGCTGTATTCTTTTCATGTGCATTGGAATCCCTGGCAACCTGATTACAATCATCGCGCTCGCAAAACACGAAAAAGTGAGTAATTTACTTCTAGTTTTTTTTTTCTGATTTATATATATATTTTTCTAATAGTACTGAAAACAGACAATGCTTAGGTTTATTTTTGTACAAAAGTGCGAGGATTGTGACAATAATTATTAATTTGTTTCTTTTAATAACAAATATGTGGTTTGAAATTTAATAATATTGTGTATAGCAATTACTGGCAGCTTATAATCTAAATACGACAATTAAAAAAAGACATATGGTGGAAATTTTGATTTACTACATGTAAAGTCACACGTTAGTCTGTGGTTGGTGCAATTGTTAACTCAATGTTTTCCTGCCATCCTAGTAACTGTTCGGATACCAAGGCCAACAATGATAATTACAGTAAGCGTTAAAAAATAAATTCATTGTGCATTTTAATTTAATAATTCATTTGTTTTCTAATTATAACAACACAAATATAAAAATTATGTGTATTATATTTTTAAATTATTTCCTTACGTAGTTAAAGATTAAATTAATATATATTATCTTTTCATTTCTTTTCGTTACATTGTTAGTTTACCTAAAAATAATTAATATTTATTCTTTGTAAAATGTATTAAGATAAAACTTTCATAAAGTGCTCGGATATGCATCCACAATTCAATAGCTTAAGGTCACAAAACAAAAGCTTTTTAGGATTCCACGATTGTCCTAATGTATTTTAGTACAAACTATACCTGAGTTGAAACAATTGCCAAGCAAGACAAATAAATAACAATAAAGGTTTGCATTGACCTTTCTACATAGTACTGTATTGCAAGTAGTGACGTCATGACGACAAAGATACTAAATATAAGTTATGCGTCTTGTGATAAGATTAAATGAATCATCTTTTGCCTAGGTCAATACAAAATCAATCTACAATATAATTTATCTCTGTATAATAAAACATGATTAGCGTGTATAACAACCGGTTTACTAATGTTCTCGTTTATACATTCTTACATACTAGTTTCTACATTAATAAGCATGCCTTATTAAAAAAAAGCAATTATAAGGACATAAACAAAAAAAATCTTAAAACATTTGGCTATTTTTACAAAAGTAAAAGATACTGTAAATATTGAAAGTTAGAAAAATAAGTATAATTTTGCCAAAACTGAAACTTATACAATTTATTTTTATTCTTTTGCAGGTTCGCAATGCAACCGCTATATCGATCATGAACCTATCGTGTTCCGATCTTCTCTTCTGCTGTTTCAACCTACCTCTAGCAGCGTCGACCTTCTGGCAGCGGTCATGGAAACACGGTCGCATCCTCTGCCGTATGTTCCCGTACGCACGCTACTCCCTCGTCGCCGTCTCCCTCTTCACCGTCCTCACAATCACTATCAACAGATACATTATGATTTCACACCCAAATCTCTATTCTAAGTAAGTATGGTTTTTATAAATAAACTTTCGATTACTTATTATACACTATCACACGGTTAAATATGTCAAGGAACAGTTTATCTATTGCATTTTAAATTTGCATATATATAATTATTTAACATTTGTATGCTTTCAGTTTAATGACTTCAGAATCATGATTGTAATTACTCAGTATTCTCATTATCCGTAACTATCAATTTAAAATTGGTCTTAGGTACAATTTGTTCCATATTATAAGACTTAACAAAGCATGATCTTGATTCAATTAATTGCATCTTTATAAACATCTGAATATTTAATAACTTCGTATCCTGTTTTTAATATTTTACATTTCAATTTCAATGTTGTCTTCTAAAGGTAATGTTTTGTCAACAGGTTATACAGACGTCGGTACCTAGTGCTAATGTTGTTGTGCACATGGATTTTCCCTTTCGGAGTTCTAATGCCCACGTGGTTTGAAAAATGGGGTCGTTTCGGGTTAGACACATATGCCGGCTCTTGCAGTATACTTCCAGATGACCACGGATATTCACCAAAGAGTTTTTTATTCGTCATTCTCTCGCTACCGCTTGTAGCTATAGTGTTTTGTTACCTTCGAATTTTCTATATTGTCAGAAAAACAACGCTGGCTGCCGGTGGCCCGGTACTTCGTAAGACAATAAAATTGGGTCAAGAGGATTCATCTTCTATAACAGAAAGACGATCAAAATCTATTCCTGGCAACTGCATCGATTTAACAAAAGATATATCTTCAACATCGATGCATAATTTGAACAATACGCCTGCAGATTCTTTACAAACTGTCAAGTTTGAGGTAAACAATGAAACAAACAGGAATAATTTAATAGATAGTCCACGTATTTCAAACAAATCTGCTGCAAGTTTCCGAAGAACAGTTCTACGGAAATCACTGGCATTGGTGAAGCTTTCGCTACCGACAAGGAAAGACAAAAAACTAGGCACAATGATAATGGCGATTATGATCTCTTTCTGTATGACGCATCTACCTATTACTGTGACGAAGTTGGTGCACGATTATACCGCTCATCCTTACGCGAACATTGCCAGCTACATTCTATTGTATATGGCGACGTGTATCAATCCAGTTATATACGTAGTCATGTCCAATGAGTACAGGCAGGCTTACAAAAATTTGTGGAAGTGTCGATGACAAAGAGGAACTGAGGAAACAAACATAAAGAGCTAGTCATATAGAAAACAAAGATGAGATACTAAGAAATTCTTGATGCATTTGAATCAGATGCATTCTTATTCTTGTATAGTTTGTAATGGAAGAACAATGTTAAAGAGTACGAAAGAGTGATGATTTTATTACGATATTATAATATCTTTCAAGTTTGATATCTGTTCTTAATAATCCATCATAAATATGTCTTCATATAAATGTAAGAACAAACTTAAAGATAAAGTAAGATTGTTAAAAACATTCCTTGGAATAAAGTACTTTTTCATCTAACAGAAGAAAAATTATATTCAATTTAAGATATCGCTAAGTAATTAGTAGGTAATAGATTTGTATTATAAGTGACTAATATTGATGTTGAACTCAAAGAAAAAATCCAAAAATTAAATAAGTCATTACTAAAATTGTAGACATCAAACTGTGCCATTTAATAATACGTGGTCGCCATTCTGTTGCATTTTAGCTTCACCACCCATTCAATGTATTATACGTTACAAAAACAAGATTTATACAAATATAAAATTATTAAGGTTTACAATAATAGTAAGTATTTGGTACAATAATAACTTAAAATCTTTAATAAATAATAAGGATAACCTAACAAATTAAAACAAAAATTAAATAAAACATTAATGTCTTTAAAATATTTCAGTCTTATTAAAAAAGAATGTATATATTTTTATGTCGTTGAAATGAAACATAATCTTATATTAATTATAACTGTGTATGTGTAAATAAATTGCATGCAATGTCGATTTGTGCAATAAATTTATTTAAAAAAAAAAACTTGTATCAAATACTCGTAAGAATATCGTCATCAGATTTTAGTTCTACTGTTATTGTTAATTTAAATTTGAATCTGGGTCTGATAGATTATTTTAAATCTTAAAAATGTAAGTGAATAATTTAATTATTGTAAAATAATAATTTAAGAGACATTTATGTAAAGCCAACTATAAGATAAATGAACGTTTAAAATTGATATGGTGTAATTTTTATATTGTAGAAATAAGCTGAATATTCCGTAAATATTACTCAAAAATATGATATTTAATAAAAACAGATATTTACTCAGAAGTTTTCATGTTGAAATATATTTTTATTGTAAACAAAATATACATTTATAGAATTCCTTAGTACTGGAATGCCAAAACGTTGTGTTATAAAAATTATTCTAACCAAAATTGGTACCAAAGAACCAAGTAATTCGGGGGCCATAAAACCCCAAGTCATTGAAACTACCAAAGATGTAACTAAAATAAAATAAATGAATACGTTGAAATAAACTTGTTTTTATTATGTAAACTCAATTTTTTACTGAAAAATTTAGTTTATTCGGTCCTTTGATTTGTAATAGATTCGATTAGAAAATAAGTGGGCTTCTAATTGACAAAGACTTGTTCAAAATTTCGCTGTTCCGATAGATCTTAAAACCTATGAATCCGTCTTAGTGTTGTTTACTGCCTACATTGACTTAGTTCTTTTATCCAAAGCTTCGGATCGTTTAACATTTTAAAACCTGATGGGCGAAAGTATAATAAAAATCTTAGTTTAACAAACAAAATCACTAATAATCATGCGAATAAAGTATTTGTATCTCTGTCACTGACCAGAATTTTTTCTTGTGTATAGAATAATACTCATTTAAAAATTTAATAGTTATGTAAACTAATCAAAAAATGCTAAGTATAAATAGTCAGTAACTTAGTTTAGTATTTTATAGTACAATACATTTTAAATAGAAAAAATGGTTTCTAAAGAGAAAAGATATTATAATAGGTTGGACAGTGTAGGACCAAAAGTCTATATGCATGCAACAACGACAATTAAATTACAACGTTGTTAAGTTCGGATAGCACCTTGTAACTTCATTAACTAAGGAAGTACAGTACCAGCATTCACGGAAACGGTTCCATCTAAAATTTACAACTTTGAATTGAGACTAATTGTTCATGGCCTATTTAGTTCCCCCTTATCCGCAATTCGGTTTATTTCTGCAAACGTAATTGGTTTAAGTCGAGTAAAAATAAATGAACATAATAAAACCAGGTTAAAGTGATTAAAGATAGAAATTCGTTTTGTAACAAATATATTTTATAGATGAAAAAATTTTCCATGAAAAAAATCATGTAAAATTTATTTTGGTTCAGTTTTTCAAAAGAACAGTGAATTTGGCACTTAGTGTATTACATAGGTTATTTTATGAGCTAGTTGCAAATTTTCTAACTTGAGATACAGACCGCGTATCATTATAATTAAATATTAATAAAAATGACTTGAATATTATTTTAAAATGAAGCATAAAGTTTTAGTAACTTATCATAAGTGAATGAAAATTAGTATCAGTTCCGCTATATCTAACTTATCGCTATATTCAATTACTAAGTGTGCCTCTGTTACCTGAAACTTTATTTACGCGCTTTAGCAACGTTCATTGGATTGATTACATATTGTATCTTTCATGAACATTCCACCTGCGGAATATATACCGGCTTTTGATTTTTATTAGTAATTATCGTATATCACGCTTCAGATAAATTCTTAATTAACTTTTTCGAGTATGTTTAAAAATAGTATAGTTATATGTAAAGTTATTACTACTTTTTATTATTTAAAAAAAAATAGGTATTCACAATTAGTATTTATTATAGGTAAACTGCATCCTATCACATGGATTGAAAATACATACGTCGAAAAGAAAATGCACTAGTTGCACCTCTGCCTACCCCTTCGGGAACCCCATCTTAAAAGAAACCTATTAAGCCCTATAGACACTGTAGATAAAAGTAAGAAAGAAGCAGAAAACGGCGAGTGACATTACGACTACACGACGACGACTACGACTTACAGTCACTTGACCTGAAGTAGAAATTCAACAAATTCCAAATTCGAATTAAGGTTAAGAAAGGCATTTTAATTACAAGCGTACTAACGATTAGACCCAGACATTTATAACAACACCTCCCGCTATAGCCTTATATTTAGCGACAAATTCAACTTAAGAACTGAGTACTTTAACATCTATCTATATCTATTTTGAACAAAGTTTTAATGTTAAAAATATTATTTGCCAGAAAGACATAGGCATACTTTTCAATAACAAGTTTTCTAATAACTAATTCTGTAGTATTTCCAATTTTATTTATTACAAATTCGTTTTACATGACCTTGAAAGTGGGCATTCCAACATTTCTTTTTAAGAGACGTCCTAATTTCCCTTCGAACAAAGTACTGCTACAACTAATATTAGGTACATTTTCTTCACTTAAATGTTAAATTGGAAGAAATCGTCTGCCCTAAAACTAAAACGGGTGAACGAACCCAAGTAATACAATTAAATACCGAGACATGTACAACCCTTTATAAGCCTTCCTTTACGTACTAAACTTTTGTGACGATTTTAAACTACATTTAAGAAAATATATTATTTTCACAATTACTTACCAAATGTAAATAAATATCTTACATTCCATTTATGTAAATATTATTATATATTTCATTGAAATTTGTGCACGATTAGGCCTGCCCTATTTGGGGAGCACTGGCTTGAGTGTGTATTATTACAACTTTATTTTGAGTATGTAAAAAAATAGTACGTAGGTAGCTGTGAAAATGGTGTTGACATGAAAACAACCTGTTTTCATGAAAGCATGAAAAACAAAGAAAACAAATAACTGGAGTTTCGTTATTGTGATTGCCGGGAGATGTTTTCATTCATCTATACACATATTTGTTTTTCAAGAACTTGACGTGACTTACAATAATTATTCGTTGTTAAGTTTCGTTTAAGTTTTAAGTATAATAGTTGATGATTTTTTATGTACATAAATGGACTAGTTGTTTTATAAATCAACAGTGTTATAGCTAATTATTTTATTAACGAATCAAGAGCCTGGTAAAGTATTTTCATGAAAATTCGCTATACAAATAATAATATAAGGAAGTAGAAATCTGCAACAGATAGTCAAAGCACGAATGGATCTTTACCGCAAAAGTACAACAAACTGACTAACGACTGTCATGGTGGAGAGATATTTTATGCTTCTCATGATACAGTACCGACCTAATCCTTTCCGAATTCCATTCTTCTTCCTACCCTATCCCTTATTAACTAGTACAATCCTCTTCTATTATATAAAGGCATCGTATTTGCATTTCATCTGGTGTGCTAGTGCATTATAAAACAATAATGTTTACGAGTTAGAATAACATATCCCAGTATGAATAAAGTAATTAAAACAGTTGGGAAATTAGTGCGGTAAAACGGTTTACATTTGCGCTGCTTGTCACTTTGCAAATTGTATCTCAGCGGTAATTTTAAACAAGGCACTTGTCTTGTTGATATCGCAAGAACAAGAACCGCTTTAATTACGATCGACAATTTGAAGCCTTGTAAGGTTAATTAGCTCTAGGTCGAATATAAAGGCAGCGTAACTATATTTTGTGAAGTGAAATCCTCTGCAACATTTGTCAGTGTGTTTCCGCCCATTTATTGAAACGAGTGTCTTCAAGGGAAGCGTGCATAGGTTACTAAAAAGTGCGTACCATCTTTCGACCAAATCTCTACTTACATCAAGTGGGATAGTGGTCAAGCACTAGTTTATTAATTGTAATAAAAAATGTAACTATTGGTAAGGTTTGAGTTATAGTTTTACATTCGACGAGTACAATGTTCAGAGACCTCTATGATTTGTCATTCTCACACAAAATAATAAAATACATGTATATTATTTTCAAAGACATTTTATAAACTCGTAATTAAATTCGTTTCCGTTTAATGTGTGGTTTAATTAAAGTCGTAAATGCTTCTATAAAATATTTGCAATGCTGTTGAGTGATAAATAGATTTAATAAAATGAGCGTTAATTAATCACTTAGTTTAACAAAACACCATATTAAATATTAAATATCAAGACTAATTTCTAATTTCATTCAATATATTAATGTTTAGATTCGTAAATAAATGTATTTTTATCTTCTAAGCGTTAAACTTATGTCGTATTAAGGTTTATTTTATCTAAATACTTTTGCGATATAAAATCGTTCAACTGCAATGACTGTGGACACGATATACGTCGTCTAAACGGTCCGAAAAGTTTGTTAATAATTAAACAGATTGTTAAAGCCCCAAGAGCCAATAATTTGGATTCGATCCTCAAACTTTGCGTAATTATCGTAATTTCCACGATATTTCGAAAGCACACACGTGAAGTTTCGACAGTTGACTTAATAGATAATAGTTCGTTAAACTATACAACCGTCGTTGTTAATAAACAAAAAGCCTTTATCTACTTAATGTTTAGGGTTGTTCTGTAAACAATTGGTTCGTTTAAATATATGTTTAGGCTTTAATTCACATTACCTGATGTAATTCTATTAGCTTTTACCGCCTTAGACTGCAATTTAACTGAAATATCTTTCGTCACAAAGGACATCGATCTGCTTATGTTACTCCTTTAATATTGAGGATACTAGCATATATTTCAAAATAAATAGCATATGACGTCAGAGGGAAGTAGGATTCGTGTCACCGGCGTGACTCCAGATTAATGAGCAGAAACTGTGCCGCGAATATGTATGAAGTTACAAGGCTTTATGTTTGATGAATGACCGTTTTGGATGTTGGCTTTCATCTGTAACATATTTTATATCAAACTATCGCTATGAATTCATTCAAAAGCCAAACATTTTGATTTATAGACCAAATAGAATCGTTAAATATGTTTACTTTTCAGTCATATACATCTTTAAATCTTATTAATGTATGAAAAGAGTCGCAGAGAAAAATAATTTCCCGTATATTCCTATTTATTTCCGGTAATATAAAATAACTTATTTCATTTTTCAAACTGGCAGAAATTGAAACAGGTTTTTTTTAAGTGAACAATTGATAAGTTTTTTATCGCTTGAGAAATTGAGACGTTTGCACACATATATTAAAATCCTTTATTTTTATTGTTTTATCATTTATACCTATATTGATTATGTTCTAAAGATTCAAAAACCACTATTACTTTTCAGTAAACTTTCCTCTTCGCTGAATTTCATATCGTTTTAACGACCTTTCATTTTCGTAAAACAAAAAAGGGTCGGTTATTGTCAACAATATAAGAGCCCACATTTTTAACTGTCGACTTAATGCCGAGGGAGGCGAGCCTAAAACAACATCAGACGTTTTATCATACACTCTTATCGCCAAACAAAAACTCACTCTTGCTTTCGAGACTTTTTAAAGATAAAATATTTCGATTCCCTCTGTGTGCTGGCAAAGTGTTCGGAAAAATGTGGACAGTTTTGGGAATATAACGCAGAGGAAATATATCTCTTAATATTATTTAAATTAAAGAAAAACGCAATCTCTATAAAAAAAAAACCATCAACAAGCGCAAACTTTTACTATCTGATTTGTTCATACGTAAACTGAAAATTAGATAAAAAAAATATCTATTTTTAAGTTTTTTGTTTTGTTAACTCTTTAATCTCAGCGATTACTAGCTAGCATAATTAGGAACGTATTTATTTTTTTAGCAAAAATACACTCTTCATAAAGTTATTCAAAAGTTTACAAAACCCAAGGATTAATTACTGAAAGATCTTACTTTCGAGTAGGTTTGTAAAGGGAAAGTAATTATTAAATTTTAAAGTTACTTCTTGGTCGTAAAGTAACTTCATGCCTCTCTCCAGTAGATAATAGTAGCTGGGTAGATTATTTCGAATTTAATTGTCGACTTGTCCCAACTTATTCCATTATATTTAATAATTCTATAATAATAATCCGCTCAGTGGTTCTTTTATGGCTTATGCTTTAAAAATTGTCACTTAATTTAGGTTTATATTTCAAATATATTATTTGATGATTATTTTTTTCAACTTGACTCAACTGACAACATTAATGACATAGATCACGTTTGTTACTGCAAACCCTTAGCTATGCCTTTTATACTGCAACTTTTTTTTTACTTTAGATAAGTATTGTGTTTGTCGTTAATTCTTAGATATTTTTAAATTGGTAGTATATCTACTAAAGAAAGGTGGCATAACGAGTACCTGTAACTGTAACGAGGTTGTATAAAACCTACTACTCTGGATTATGTGAATAAATGTTTAAATCGAACGAAGTTTTAACATTAAAAAACTGAAAACATCCCGTCATATTTCGCTTTGTTGTCATATCACTCTAGTTGGAGGCTGTCCTCTATAGACGGCAATAAAACCTTTTGAGGTAAATAAACCATAAAAGAGAGCAATAAACGAAGAAACGGTTTCAGGGACGCGAGGTATTGTAAGTACATAAGAAAAGGTCGTAGGATGGGATTTATTACGTCCCTAATGTTCACTCAATTACATTCAGTCACTGTTTGTAAAATATTTGATTTCCACTTAACACAAACATGAGAGGCGAGCCCACGTCGTATCCTGTATAAACAAGCATTTTTTTTATTTTATTAAATCAACACACAAATATCTTAGTGTCCATTAAAGTCCATCTCCATCTGCCTACCCCTTAAGGAAATGCAGGCGTCAGTTATGTTTTTTAATTTGCAGAGTATAAAAATCGCAAATACACGAAAAGATGAGAGTTATCACTGCATGCAAATGTGTCGAATAGAAATTAATTTATAGGTCAAAAAAAACCCACGCATCTCAGCAGTTGTCACCTAGTTCGACATCGTAACATAAGTTTACACAAACATTACTTTCAGGTCACGCCTACGTCGTACTCGGAGTGAATGGAGTGTGTACTCTGGGGCGTTCTAAATACTGAGGATAGCACTTAATAGAGCTGAGATGAGGTAATCCAACTAACGTCAACAAAAACTAATCGAAATGTTTTTGAAGCTTTACTATACCATAAGTGTTAGGTAAGATATAAGTATACCCTGCTACAAATTATGGCCTTAATTTTAATAAAAAAAAAATCAAATTACTGCGACTAAAATTCATAAACGCCAAAATATTTGTGGCTATACATATTATACAATATCACTTCTTATTATGAAAAATATAAAATGTGTAATGGTCCTTGGAATTCCTCATATTAAATAATGTATACCTGATTTAATTAGTTATTAACCGCAATAAAATTGATGCATATTTGACAGTGACAATTTTAAAGTGTTCAAATTTTAAAAATAATTAATTTAAAAGCCTTTTTTATCTATCCAACGTTAAATATTAACTGAAATTTTACTAACAAAATCTCAGTGGAAAAAAACGGTCGGGTTTAAAACTTTCAGCAACATTTTTACAGAAACGTTTCAAACATAGTCGTACGTTTTATTTCAAAATCAGAAGCCTTCTACGGCTCAACGTTAATCTTGTTTGTGCCGTTTGAAATTAAATAGAAACCACTCAAGTTTCAATGTATTTTTTTAAATAAAGGTATTTGGCGTTAAAGCACTAATGTAAATACTAGAAGCTACGAGACATGCACATCGCTGGCGTGGGTTCGAATCCAACATTCAACCTTTATATCCAACCATCAACCATCATCGACCTTTTTATCAAAACCATATCCTAGCAGACACTTAAACTTAGTTGAAATGTTTATAGAAAATATGGGTAAATTATTTCACAACTGTTAATATTTTAAAATCCTTGAAACTTATATCACAAGCAATTTCTAATATTCATTATATTACCTATTTTTAATTACTCATTAAACTACTTCAAACCCTAGTTAAATGATGATTAAGCACAACTGACGCATAGAATAAAATTCATTTTTTATTAAGTTATCAATATTTTATTACTCTCCACCACATGGCATTAACGACAGGCAATAAATAACTTAAAATATTTTAACTTATCTATGATTCGTGGTGCTTAAATAAATCCGTGTCATGAAAAAAAAAAACATTTTAAAAAAATTGTGTCAACGAAATCAACTAATTCTATAAATGATTTGAAAACGTAAAGTTAAATTCATTTTACTCTTTTTATTGGATAATTGATTACATAATTGAATAATATTATTATTAAACTAAGCTGAAGAGTTCAGGTCTGAATTAAATTTAGATCCTGCTTTGTGAAATTCAATTTAGAATCTCCCCTCGGTAATATAATTTTTTAAATTAGTTATGGTCGAGACTAAAATTTGAAAGCTCTATGCTCTCATTAAAAATTTATAATAATAAAGAATGAATTCCACAAAAAACATTAAAATGAATGCTCGCTTTTTATGAAAGAAGCAGCAATAGCTAGTCATTTAATCTATTTCAATGTAAATTTCTATGAACAAAAAATTTTTCTCACTTAATTTCAAAGACTCAACTCTCAACTTCCTTACTAAACTTTTATCTCGTCTTATTATCTTCATGAAACTTGTTCTATTTATTTTCTCTTTTGTGAACTTTTAAATACTGTCTAGGGCTTATTTTTGCTGGAAACACATTAACAGAATATACTTATTTATATAATATTACATGTTTTTTTTTAATCAAAATTTTCAAAGTATCAGGGGCTTCACATAATATTATAAATTGTATATTTAATTCAAAGTAGACGGCGAATGACCACACTGAACCTAGTGTTCATTTCAAAGTATTTTTAGTTATAAATATCACATCTAATCAAATAACAATTATTTCGATTTCTTCGATAAATTAACTTTTCATCTGATCATTAACCTGCCGTGTTCCTATTTTAGGCGGCGTCGTCTATCAAGCGTCATCTTAGAAGTCACTCCTTTCTTTAATGTCATCCTTCACGCAATCCATCTATCTTTTTTTAGGCCTACCCTTACCAATATATTCCTCGACATTCCTATTTAAAAAGTTTTAGCATTCAATAAATTTGAATTAAATTGTTACGTATTTGTTTTTCAAACTTGAACATGTATATTAGACGAACAATGGTCATAATTTTCAATAAATCATACATCGTATTGTGTATTGTTATGAAATGTATGTATTAATTTAATGTAGTAAACATTGCTTGTTTCGAATACACATTTATTGATTATAAATACAATCACGTTCAATAAACACGATGCAATAAAATATTTCTATATGAACATAATTAATGTTGACGGCAAACAATAGCACCAAATTTCACTTACAAACCAAAAGGTCAAATATGAATACGTATGTACTCATACGTCAAGTGATAATTGACCGGACAAATTACAAAACTTCCTTACAAAATGTGTACATAAAACCTATAGTGACGCTCTGCATAGTTTTCTTATTTCATTAACATCCTTAACACATAAAAATTACTAATTCTTCGTAGAGTCTATTAAAAGAAAATCTGCTTAAATCTTTTCTGGGAACCTTTTCATGGAATGCTTAATCCTTAACTTAATCCTTCCCGAACCTTTTCTGTTTGTGTTGTCAAATTTCCTTTATAGTGAATGTGTAATTTTTCTATGTATTGAAATTCAGAAATTATAGATACATCTGCATATATAGATAATATCGAAATATATCTATCTTTTCTGATTTCGATGTTGATCTCCTACCCATTATTTTTCCAACGACATTATTACCCATTGACCAATACTGAAAATGTCATTCGATTTATATTCTTCCCAGAAGTGTCATACGAATAGTCAGTTAAGTTTATTGTTTTTTTTTTATTTACTATTGCTTATCCAATACTTTACCGCGAATTCTATTTCCTAGACATAAACCTTTTTAAATAATTGACATAACATAATTACTTTAGCATTAGACCAAGGATCCTAAGAACTAACTTATGTTAGTTATCATATGTATAAAACTTCAGTAATTTCGTGGTAGAGTTTTGTTTACGAAAAATATAATTTGCATAAAAAATGTAAATAATTTCCTCGATCACCACAATTTGTAAAACTCGCTTTTCCAGGAACATAAAAATGAGATACATTTACAAAACACTCATCAGACGTAACAAACAAACAACTTGTGATTTATTCACGCCTCGTCCCACTTGATGTATGGAAACAAAGACACGGGTGATAAGGCATACAATTACACCACAGTAAAGTAACAAAATTCTGTTGTTACGCACAGGAAATGTTTATTTTTATATTAAAAATATTACTAGAAATTGTTTAAACATTCGTGAGAGTTTTTTTAACCAATATTAAAAAAAAAACAATTTAACACACGTTCCCGTACTTAGTATTTGTACCGGCAAGTTTCAGACCTTTCGGTGGTGACATAATGATTGCGAGGAGGGACACGAGCTGATGCTAAAAAAAACATATCACACGCCTGTATTCCCCGAAACGAATGATGAATAAGGCGTTTTATTTTGCACGTTTAATTAAACTAAGCAATATTTCGTAAATGCAGTCAAATTTCGAAATACAAAGATATTTTGTAGTTCGAATTCTACGAAACGCTAGCAGTATTTCTGTCCGCGACTGATGGGAGAGTTTTTCGATGTCCGATCCATTGTGACGTACAGTAATTGGTTTGACCGATTTTGAAGAGTGAAATATCATTCGAGTCGTATTCTTCCCTAGAGTGTACGAAAAGTCTATCTGGTCTATTTTTTTTTTCATTTACTATTGCTTCGCTGGTTCTTTTACAAACCTAATACAACTACCTCAGTGTCGCAGTTGTATTACAGTACGACTGCAACACGGGTTTGGACCTCGGGTCTGGTAACAGTGATATTTGCGTTTTTTCGACTCAGTATCAGCCGGGAGTTTAGAAGTTTTACCCGACAGTGGCTGTCACATCATGGGATGGAAAAACATACGACAAAATGTGGGTGCACAAGATACACTTCTGTCTACCCTTTCGGGGAATACAGGCTTGAGGTGTGTGTTTTTTATATTATAAGCAACGATTTTGAACTTTGTAATATATAGTTATTCTATAGAGTTAGTGGGGAGTTTATGTTATAAAACAAAGCAAGACTTATTGAGTTTAAACTTGACCCTAATAAATTTCTTTGAAAGATATCCTTTGACGCTCATGTATACCGACTCTTAATCATTTCTTTGAAGTCTGATCTAACATAGTTCAAATATTTTCTTAGTTTTGTATAAACTTAACTGTTTAAACTACTTTATCAATTTAGTCTAAATGCGCTATAACTTTTAATCAATATAAAGGCAAAAATTTTCAAAAATTCCTTTTCTTTAAAACATGCAATAAGCTGACAAAGATTTATCAATGCATAAAACATGAATAGTAATATTATAGACATATACATTTGTATTATTATGTATTTAGACTTTTATTGTTTAAAAAAATTGGAAATAAATCGTTCATACTGCTGCTTCCTTAAACAGACAATTCAATTTAAAAGTAAACCAGGCCGTAAAAATGTTGGAAATCTCCGCGAGCACAATGATTTCTTAATTAACTTGAACAAAAAGCGAAATCGATTTCAAACCCTTTCTCGGAGTTAAGGGGACAGACCAGATTATTTTCTCATTATTGATATTTGATTTGGTTTAAGAGATAGTGAGTTTTTCAACTTGATATCGGCCCATTTGTGCTTGAAATGGCGATAGCTAGATCTCTTTCACAACATGGGATGGCAAGACATACGGCGAAATGTAGGTGTAGTGTAGTTGCACCTCTACCTACCCTTCGGGGAACACAAACGTGAGTAATGTTTTACTGAACCCAAAATTTGTTCAAACAGTAATTATCGTTATCCGAATCTTGATGGTACAGCGAAAAATAATTAGGCTGATTTATTAACTTTTACTGAAACAACCTTTCTCTTAATCGCAAACATATTAAGCGAATTGAAATTAAATAATATTTAAACAATAAACAATACAGATTATATATTGGGACGTTGTGAATCTAAATTTTGTTTTTAATTTATTTCATGATTACACCTTTAGGCTTTCAAATTGTCTCATGTTTCAAAGAATTAATTCGTATTATTGAAATAATTTTGTCATTTGTGTTCACAGTATTGAAAACTATTGGGTTATTGTTGATTTAACGATAACAATTCTCAAATAAAGACGAAGTTTAAAACAAAGACCTTTTCATCTAAATTAATGATACGTGTTCCGGCATACGCCATCAAACTTAGTGGTCCGATAATCGTGTGGTTTTTAGATTAATTCTAATTTCATATGCCTGAACTAATCCTAATTTACATTCCTAACAACGTTTGATTTTAGTTATATTTGAAGGCGTAATCGAAATGTTTCCAGTTTTGTGGATGGTCATGGGCGGCATGGAGTAACATTGACACATAGTTCGTTTGCTCCGATTCTGTTATAAAAATTTTGATGCCGTGTTATGCAATAACGCGACGCCTATCTCAATCTTGTCATATATAGTTGTAGATTCAATCAATGTCCTTTTGCTCTTCATGGAGTAGAAAATCTTATATCAATTTCAAGATCAATTTGTTTAGTGAGCTCAATTTAATATTTGCTAGAGGTTATTAAAGAATCTCGTATTTGCCTAACTGTTAAGTACATAAAAGAGTAATGGAGCGATTCAAACGACTGAAAGATAAATACAGAAATCACAGTGCAGTGTCAAATGTTCCAGACAAATCTATTAATCGGCAAACAACGCTGTTATTCTGATATTATTTCAAACAAATCATAATAGATTCTCGACTAGACAATTTATCAAACGTCTGTGTATATTTGAAAGTAATTTATGATGCCTTCACTGACTACATTCAGAATATGTATAAAGAAATGATTAGTTGTGGGGTTATTGACCGTAACGCGGTCACAATGCAGATTGGTGGATTTTCATCATCTTTAAATTAATGATCATTCGTTATTAATGAGTTACTTGTTCCCAAGTCGTTGGGGCTTGATTCCTGTCCGTCTACTATGGGACTATTCTTTTGGTTTTGTATTTATGTACTGTGTCCGTCGATTCCTATTGAGTGGAGCCTTTATAACTACAAAAGCGTAATTTTATTTCGAAATATTCATTTGTTTACGTCACAGTCTTTTTAAATCATTTTTTATTATATGCTGTTATTAATCGTGTTATCGTGAAGTGTAAACATTAGGTTCGATTGAAATAGAACTGAGTGTTCAAATTTCCGTTTTGTTAACGTGAAAGCGCATAATTAGAACCGATACATGAGTGTAGATGCATAACCACAGCTCTAAACAGCTTCTAATTCTCCTTTCAATTGTTTTCAGTATTAAAAGCTACAAAGGATTAGAACTATTAATATATGCCAATATCTAGCAAGCAATGAAAAAATTAACAAAATTCATTACTCGCTTGATGTTAATTTTAATTAAGCTATGTCTCGAACAAACAAGAGCCGTAATTAAAATTGTCGCTGTGACGGAGCTCCACTTGTCAATGAGAACCGCAACTGTAGAAACTGTTTTTAATTAGTATATTAATTTTATAAACTACCATAAATATAATATAACTGCGCCTCAGTGGTGCAGTTATATTACGTACTGCTGCAACGCTGAGGTCTCGGGTTCGAATCCCGAGTCGGGCAAAAGTGGTATTTGAGTTTTTTCAACTCAATATTAGCCTAGAGTTTGGAATTTGTGTCCGATACGGAGATAGGGTCGCCTTCTATCACACCGTGAGACGGAAAAATACGACAATTCTTTGATTAATTTCATCTTTTGAATTTTTATTAATTTACAAACTCAAAGAGATAAAGGTATGAATTTAGTTATCCATTTTTAATAAATAATAGAAACTTAATAACTTTGTATTTATGTCTTAACAGGGATCAAAGTGATAAAAAAAATTAAGATTGACTATAACCCTACCCGTAAATCTGTATTCGTGAAATAGATACAAGAGTTGTCATTCTAGTTACATTCTCTTGAAACTCTTCAGGTGGCTAAGAGGACGCTGACTCGACCGCTATTGAGGTCAAGAGTGACAAGTGCTTTGAGCGAACTCAGAGATCAAGTGTGAAGAAATATTTTACTCATCATTTTTGATACCAATTTGTTTAAATTTGTAATTAAATTTGAAAATTAAATTTGTGGAACAAAGTTATTCAAGATTTAATAACAAAATATAATGTTTGAACGAGCAATTCAAAATATAGGTTTATAATAAATTAAACAAAAAAATACCATATACTTTTCTTGAATTAAGACGGATGGGGTGAGAAACTGAAGTATGAGTTATTTTTTGTATTTATTTCTTAAATAATTTTTAAATTTACTTAAGTGGTTTAAATGCAGTTCTCAAATAAAACAAGAAGTAACTCCTTTTATAATGTTTGTCAGTTTAAGATAAGAAACAATAAATCACTTACATTATATTTTTAATCTATTTATCCCTATCGCTACTTTAATGAGTTAAAGCCATTCCAAACATTCATCTTAAAAGTTCTTTTCTGTGACGAAATTGTTTAATTTGATTTATTGCAGCATTTCGGCAAAATCAAATCAATGAAACCTTTTTGGCGGCTATCCTTGACGTCCTTTTTCATTTCTCATTTTATATTGTTCTGACCTATTTACAAAAGTTTTTAGAACATTTTCTGTTTTGTTATCTTGTTTTAAAACATAAAAATATTAAAATGTATATTATAAGATTTTTTTTCTCAAGATACATAGTGCTATTTTTCTGTCATGCCCTTTGTGTATCTGCACTTTTATTTTACCCTTATTTACAATGAAGCTTCAGATTTTAAAATGATTATTATTAAACAAATAATTTAAAACTAATACCTTAAAATAAAACTCAACACCCGAGCCTTTCTTGACTGCAAAATACTATTAATATATAGTTTTAAATTTTGATGTAGAATTAATTAACAGGGACAAAGACGCCCTTATTAAGTTCTCCTCCGAACATACAAAGCGTTCGTTCATCGACGATCTATTATGATTAATTTAATAACACACGGAGGCGTTAATATTGTCTATTGATCAATACTCTCCCATTCGATGATGTTATTTTATGTCTCCTTTTATTATATGCTTATTCAAGTCTTAGTTATGGCGAAGAGATCGCCCTCTATCACATTACGGGACAGCAAAACATACGGCGAAATGTAGGAGCACTTGGAAAAAAGGCATGGTGGATATTTTTTTTCTTTCTAAGTTTTAAAATAAACATAGTTTATGGTAAAACAAAATTTAAAGACAAAGGTACTGAATGAAATAATTTAAATTAAAAGATGTCTATGAATGTTGCGATTTTTAAACAAAAAAAAATCATAACTAGAAGTTCGATGTCTATAGTAAATTTTGTTATATGTCATTTATTTACATTATTTAATTATTAAATAATAATGTCATATTTTTCTATTAAACGCAAAGATTCTATTCCTTTTACGTTTGATTTTCAATTTGCTTTAAATTTAACAGTCCTTCGGCTTTCCGAAACATTAACCAGTGAAACGAGTTTATTGTCTCTTTTCACTTACTCGGATTGGATTGAATGAAGTATCCCTTTCGAAAGTCAAACGGTGGAACAATTTATGTTACACTGAAAATCATTTTATGCGAGTCTTTTACATACATTAATATTTATGTTTAAATTTAATATTTTTATTATAAATATAGATTCAATTTAATACATTTAAATAATATTGTTTTACAAATTTAGTAATATACCAACCTTAATGCATAGGCTGCTAAACGCCTATTTATGGACCTTAAGAGAAATTATTTTGTAATATATTTGTGTAAATTGCAAATCTTACTCATTCTTTAATAGAAAAAATCAAAGGTAAAAGCTGTTTATTTTTTATGAAACAGGAGGAATAAATGGAATTAATTTACTCTGAACAGTGATTTCGTTGGTTATTTTGCATTTATTATATTTGGCTTCTCGCGATTTGACTATACTGAAGCTATACTATCAGTTTACTAATGGAAAATGAATTGATGTTTATAAAAAACTAACAGATTTTTTATAAGTAGGTGTAGTACAAAAAATTATGTATTTAATTGAGTTATTGTCAAGTTCATTTCGACGTTTTTTAAATATAATTACTACCAAATTTTGATTTACAACGTGAGGCTAAAATGTTAATTTTTTTTGTTTTCCTTAGTAGTGGTTTTCCTTTTCGTTTCTTTTATGTAATATGTCTTCCTCCGTTAGGAGAATTAACTTTGACGTTTAGATTTGGTAACTAACTTTGAGTTTGCAAGATATAAACTCACTGAGAAATTAAATACATAAATCAACATCATTAAGAAAGATAACAGATGTCATATGAAAGGGACACATATTTTAAATAAGATAAGGATGTTGGCCATACAAAGTTTGAGTCCTCTGCGATTCAAACTAATTACCACAACCATTTGATAGTCATCTGTTTTCACTTTGTGTACGGTCAGCAAAACACATTTTTTCTTCCATGCCGTTTTAACATCAGTAAATTAATAATCACTCCTTTCTAACCTACATCATCTTTAATCCAATCCATCCATCTTTCCTTTATGTCTATCGACCTCCTAAAACTCTAATTTTGGCATACTATTTTCCTATTTCGTAAGATACCCATTTTAATCTTTAAAAAGAAAAGAAAAGTTCTTAAATTACATGTACTTCGAAAAATTATACAATAAAACATTGCAATTGAATAATTAAATGAACCCAGTGCATCTGTATATAAGAATTGTCAAAGTTGTAGTTTTCAAATAAACATTATTTATGGACACCGTATACCGTAACCAGAATGTCGCTCTCTTGCCCTAGATCCCGAAAATTTTTCTCGCGTAATAAAAAGGAAATAACAGCTTGGACTTCGTGACACACATTCGTGTTAATAAAAATTCATGGGAACGACACAAATGTTACTAGCGGATTGACGTCATTTCAAGCATATTTGATCCCGTGACATTTATTGTCATGAAGCGAAATACATACTTTTTAATCTAAATAGAAATGAACCAATGGATCCATCGGGCAAGAAACTTGATATAGGCTTTTACTTACAGACTTACGGACACAGCATACAGCATTGGAAGAACTCAATTCAATTTATTAAAATTAAGACTTTAAAAGTCAAACTTGGACTGTTCCATTTTAATTAGATTTTCAGCATTGTCGTTACATATTCTACAACAATCAGTACTAACATTTTAAAGTCAAAAAAGTTTAAAAATTTAGTAATCAATTAGGAAGCTCAGTGTTCATTATTATCATATTTCGTCAATTAAATGTCCGTACTATTGACGTGTACATTTTCATGGAATGGCTTACGGTTGTTAAGAATTGAATTTCCGTAATACGAATATTTCCGACATAAAAAATAATCTTTAATACATTTAAAGCAATTTGTAAATTTGTTACGAAACAACCATTTAAACTTAAACTTCCGATCGGAAACTATTTACTTTAAATTATCCTTGATGTTCGATCATCAAGAAAATGGATGTCCATTAAATTTCCTCTACCACTACCAGTTTTGAAATTGTTTACCCGAATGAAACAATAGATAACAGCAATGAAACTACTTATCTGAAATATCTCGGGCATTTTTGTTTTTAATACATTATTTCTGTAATAATATTACAACCGAAGTCTTCACAAAACAAATTTTACATGCGCAAATAACAAACCAAGACGTTTGATAAATTATTCTATCAAGAATCTTGTATATTTTCTCCACTTATATAATATGAACAAGACATCAACCTTAGACAACTATTATATAAATAGATTTAAATCTAGTACCTCCATTGCAATGTGAGTATTTGTGTTTGTTTTTCATTTCTCAGAAGGTTTTCGTTATTCTTGTATGCTTGCGATACGTTGCTAACGTAAAGCATACATTAATGTTCTCTTTATGTTTATTATTTGTAAAAGAAACATCCCTCACCCCTGTACTCCCCGAAAGGTCAGAGCTGTAACTAGTGCACCCATATTTCACTTTTTTCCATTTTGTTTTTCCGTCCTACAATATAATAGGGGCGATTCTATCGCCATATCGGGCACAAATTACAAACTGCGGGCTTGAAAAAAAATGTCAATTTGCCCTACATGGGATTCGAACCCTATCTATACGTTTTAATTTGTAAAAAACAAAAACTGTTTATAAAATTTTAACGACAGAGGAACAGCTAAAATGATTAGTAAATCAAAAATACTTTTTAAGGATTCTTTCCTTAAAAATTTATGTATGATAAAACATAGACTTTATTTATATAATTAACTCACAATATTTAATTCGTTTATATGATATCGGCTAAAATACGCACCTTTACTGTAAGTTAACTGAAATTTATTGAATACTGTCAGAAATTGGTAATTTACTTTGGACCCCGACTTTAGCTAAACTATAAAGCATTTATCGGAAACAACGATAATAAATTAAGATTAAAGTTTTCCAAATGGTATTATGTATTTAATGAACAAAATATTTATTTCATGTTAAATTTATTTCATAATTGTAAAAGTGTTTCTTGTGTGTGTCTTTTATTTTTTGGTTTTATTCCTCGTGGTTTTCATTAATTTGTACACGATTGATAGAATTATTATTGGCACTCATATTAATGTCCAATGTCGATAAGTTTTCCTAACTTTCAAGAATTTATAGATAAAAAAACTAACTTTAAATTTGCCCATAATGCCATCTAGTTAATGCGGGCAAAAAATATCTAACACTTGTGTGTGTTTTATGAATAATAACTGCTTTCTTATCTGCCATTTAAAAGTATTTTTCTAATAAATAAATCATGCAGTTGTTTACCCAAACATTCTAACCATTATTCCATAGTGCCATTTAATCCGTAACTTTATTTCAACTGTAAAATTTACACGGATGTCATTTATTCTCATGACTTACCAAGTAACATTCCTGCGACTCATATAAACAAAGATGCCAAGTCTTTAAAACGAATTTTCCAAAGCGTTTCTATACCAAATATGTTTACCTACGTGGCGCTACGAAAATGCTACGAGTCGCTACGAATGTCGAAACTTAAAGTAACCAAGTTTGCGATTTTATCGTAGTTCTTCTGACGACTGTTTGTTTTTGTTTAGAATACTCGTATTTTATTCTACGCAATCTTTATAATTGCAGTTAGGTAGTAAACACCATCTTTTTATAATAATATTAGACAGATTATGAACTAACGGATAATTGTGAACCGAACGAATTATTAACAATTAAACGTTATATTTTTTATGTAACTATCAGATTACAATATGACAGATAGACTTCGACAGGTTCTATATAACCATCCAGAAATAACAAATTTTTAATTACACGTTCACTAGACAGTTGCCTTTAGTATATAATAAGGCTCTCAGTAGCCATATAAGTACGACAGTTTATAAATGATTAAGTATACAATCTGACAGCGACATGTATTCCCAACTATAACGGAAGTTGTAACAGAGTTTGCAATCTTAACCACTGAAAGATTATTAGGAAATGACTTGCAAACCCTTTCACTTGTGCGGGGTATAAAGTGATTCGTCACAAATATGAGGGTCATGCTCAACCCTAAAGCTTCATCTATATACAGTTGTTGTAATTTATCAAGCAATTGTTGGAAACAACAACACGCTGTCCCTTTAACGAGCAGCCATTTTAGTGAGACCTCAATAAACACAATGTGGGATGACTATTTCGGAATTGTTCGTTAACTAACTTAGGTTTTACATAAAACATCTCTAATTTTTCTATTTTAAACCAAACTCTGTTTATCTTTCTTTACTATAATAATACGTTAATTGTAAATTATTTGTGTGTACTGTTTTTTTCGTTTTATGTCTGCAGCTAACTTGCTTTACTTTAGAATGCGTTAGTACTGCGAAAAGGGACGGAAGAAACTCCACAATGTTATTAGAGAATACTGTGCTGGATTTTTTAATCTCCAGCGAGTTAAAGCCAAACAGTACTTTTTTTTTTTTTTTTTTTTTTGTGGGGAAATGCCTATGCATACCACCCTGCAGGAAAGCAAAGTGGTTATGTCGGGCTCGCACCGACTAAAACCCCACGGTTCCTTCTT
>JAABKM020000006.1:4234191-4244872 GCA_016277805.2 Papilio aristodemus | reverse complement strand
TATATCTGTCCTGTGCAGTGGAGATATACACCTTCACCGACACACATTGTTCACTTTTATAGCAGTATGTATGTACATTAGTTAACGTATATCCCAATTCATAATTTCCGCAGTACCTGAAATAATCGGTCTTGGTAACGTTACGTGGAGTGGAACTATTAATTTCACCCTACTTATATGCTAAGCTCGGGAAGTGTTAATCCCTCCGGAAGAGTTTCGCCGCTCATAAAATATGCATTGGATAAACATTGTAGCTGTGGCGGATTCGTGCTCACTTTGAATCGATTCAGTGTCGATAAAGCAGGGTAAACGAGTTTACATAACCACACAAGCAAATGTTTTCCTTTTAAATTTTGTAGCTTTGTGTACATTACGATAAATTGTATTAAAATAATTGATTTGCAGTTAGTTTTCTTATTTTTCAGATTAACACTTTGTCCCCACTTTCATTGCGAACACACTTACACCATATACGTTAAATTTCTGTAGTATGAGCTTTAAATTTTTTCCATTTATTTTTCTAACGCCTGTAAGAATATAATAGAAAAAATACTCTCCTACAGGTTGCTATTCATTTTCTTAACCTAGTATACGTCAGTGTAAAAAAATTATAAAGTATATTAAATTTCTCTTTAATATTCTATGACGCCAAAGTCCATGTTCCATTTTTATCTCTTAAATAGGTCAATTCTTGACCCACATTCCTGCTAAACACAAGCATCGACGGAATGTAGGCAAGTATTCTTATCGGTCCTTGAAGATGACTTCATTCTAGGAAAATGAGAAAACCAATTACTGACCAAAAGATGAAAGAAAACTACATAAGCATAAATATAACTTTACAGTCATTGGATGTATATTAGTATTACAAATTCAAAATTAACGTTAAAAATGACGTTCGATTTTCTTTGTTATATGCAAAATTATTTCCGACTTCGAATTGATTATTACTTATTTGTGAAATGTGTTCTTTAAATTTTTAGGTTTAAATGATTTCGTTCTGAGAATTTTTACCTTGTAGCGCGGGAAAAATGGCTGGATTTCTACAAAATCTTTTGACAGAAATTTTTTAATATTTTACTATTGAAATTAAATTGAAAGACTTAGGTTACTACATGAATGTATTTATATTTGGGTATATTAAGTATTAAGCTTTCTTTTATTTTTACGCACGCTCTGTTACATATAAATTGCATTGCATTGCAAACTAAATGTAACTAAATGAAGCTGAGCCAAGAGAATCTTAAACTACGTAGCAGGAGCAAAGGGACGTCTCTAATATTAACTAACATGGAGTAAGCTCTCTCTACCTGTGCTTACCATACATACTTAGTATTTGTGTATGTATATAAATAGAATTGAATATACTAGTTTCTCTTATGTTATGATATGGTAACAAAATTAATGTTGGTGGTTGGTGGTCTGAGTGGTCAGACCATCATAAATCATTATAAATATTATCCTCAATATTAAATAGAGATTGTATAAATTATTTTGATTTCTTATTATTTTTAGCACATTTTAACGAAGAAGAGTAGTCAGAAAGCAGCAATTAACGTATGGTATGATCCAATAAATAAACATTGTCGCATTAATAATACATCTTGACATTTATAAGGAGAGTTTTAAACTAATTTGTCGAGTAGGAAGATATCGCCGGAGTGGAGGCAACTCCGCTCGACTCGACTTCATGAATATTCAGCGACATCCAGAACTGGACTTCTGAGCTACGTAAACTTATATCGAATGCACAAACAGACACACGATGCATGCTAACAAATAATATGAAATTGAACTAGCGCTCTGGAATACACATTGCCAGTCTATCAAATTAATACATATGTTTTGTTTTTTTTTTTCAAAATAATTTAGGATACTTTCCGTAACCAGAAGTCTGAACAACTTGTTTTATTATAAAATGTTTAATAATATAAGAATACAAATTAAGTCAATGTAATATTTTTTTAAGTATCCATTATTTATAAAAACAAAAGTTTTAATAATAATTCAATGGTAAATTATTTTACATTTCAAAAGTTGTCTTGTCATTTCAATTATTTACAGGCTACAAACAAATAATTAAATTCCTAATAATTATTTCTGTAAAAATATCCTTTCGAATATTAATTAAATGAAAAAGTTCCAACGAATTCCACGTTAAAACGCAAAACGAATCAAGAGGAGTGACACTAACGAGAGTTCAACAATATTTCAATATTTCACGCTACAGTAAAACTTGATGCGATTAATTTTTTATTTTTTTTACCCTGGCGTACATTTCGCCCCAGTAGCAAGATACAGGGTGTGCCAATTCGTTACGCACATTGCACATACGTCTATCTATTGTGCCCCCCTTTCTCGATCTCTTGTTATACTATTATATTATTTCGAGTCTCGTTTATACGTTAGAAGCGATGTCACGGCGTTTGACACGTGTTTAGCATCCGATTTAAACTGCTATTGTGCCGAATCGATTAGGGGAAACTATTGAATTCGAGTCGATTTAAATCCGTTTCATTACTGCGAGGACTATATTTAAAAGATGTTTTCTGATTTATTTTCATTACTAGTATAAGTAGAATATTTAGAATAAATTTTCAATAATAAAAAATTATTACCTGCAGAAAGTTATCATTTCCTAAACGCTTATAAGCAAAACCAGCTTAACACAAAAGCTACTAATTACAACTAATCATTCCGATGCCAGTCTAATTACAAATGACCAATGAAAAAAAACAGTTTACATGTTTTTATAACCGTGAAAATATTATTGATAGCGTTTTAGGTTAAAAACAAAAACATAAAGTTAGTTTTCGAAAAATATTTTTCTCGATGAAACATTTCCAGTCAGACAGCTGGTGGAAAAAAGCAGAAGGAAACACACATAATCTCATCATTGACTTTTCAGATTAGATGTCGACTTTTTTTCAATTGAAGCTTATGTCGCGAGTCCGCGCCACGTGTCCCTGTCAACGACTGTCAGATAAAAAGACATGTGAATGACAACATGTGTCATGTCATAATGACAACAGGACGTCAGGATTTACAAAGAATATTGCTTGTTGTAATAATAATAAAACACAGATTGGCAGGATTAAAAACGATATGAGCAATTCATTCGAAAAAGTTCAAATGACACTCCCATTGCGTATTTTCTACGTGCACATAATTTTACAGAAACGCTTTATCCAAATAGGTGGAAGTAAAATACAAAAGTTTTTTTTAAACTAGAATTTTAATCAGATCTTTGGTCCATCTTGTGATAGACCTACCTATGCTACATACAACTAAGTTTAACATATTTATTTGTATTATAACTTTATAGCTCATTGAATATAGAATACGAATCGCTATTTATGTAATGTAAATGATCCAGTCCCTATACCTCTATATATCATCGATTGAAGTGTCCGAGGCGAGACGACCTATATAATTGTAAAGCTATCGTCACCGAGCCGTTCACGTGACACATTCAACTAACCCACTTCGTTTCATTAGTCTTCCGCGCCGTCGTCCGCTCTCATATCTACTGCAGAATAAAAATTAATCTCGGCTATCTACTTTGTTTACCAACTCATATTTGAAAACGTTCCTTAACCGCTTTTGATGTAAGCATGTTTTAACAGATTCTCTGGGACAAATTACATTTTTAGAACTTTAAATGTTTCTCATATTTCTTTGTGAGGTGTAAATGTCCGGAGCTGCTTATCCCGCTTTTAGTTGCACCTTGAGTCTTGCATAAATTCTCTTTTCACCAATAATTGTAATCCTACTAATTGTATTAAATTGTCATATCGCTTGGTCGTAATAATGAAAGTTATTCAATATTCACAATTCAATATATTTGATTCAATTTATTGAGAGCTTTATTAATGTCAAGTATTGAATCCATAGCCGTATGTATGCATACATGCGATCGTTAAGTTTTAATCCGGCCATGACCCGATTATTTAGCGCTTATCTACATTTTACGGTAGGTCTTTAGTATTTCGTGCCAAGACTCGCGTGACAACTACCATAAAAAATTCATTAACTTTTTCACACTACTTCATTAGTAGCTGTTAAACATAGTTTAAATGATAACGATAAGAAATTTATTGTAATGTTTGAGTGAAAATAAAACATGAATGTATTATTTCCGTAATAAGTTTTTATATTTCAGCGCCTTTCAGAATATATGAGCAATTAGGTATAGATGAATATTGTCGATTAAATTAATTAATTAACTAACAAAGATAGTAATTATAAGGTACTGAAGTCTTACTTCTTTATTGCTAATAAAGATAAAGTTTTGAAGATCATAGTAGTAAGATACCAAAGAAAATGCTGAGAGATGAAGGAGACCCTCGGGCAGTTGTCGCTAGTGTGTAATTCAAATGATTGACGCAACGTAGCTGTTCCCGCAATAGCTTTCAATGTAGTCACGCCGGAATGAAATGTGAATAATGGACTGCGAACGCACGAGGAATCGTAAATCGCCACCTAATGATAGTTACAGCGTCGCCTTTCTTCACATCTACGTCCTTGCGTCCGATTAATTAAATTAGGTGACTATGATTTGAATGAAATTACCAGGAAATTACCTACCCAAATACGACCTGAATTCTTAATATCTATATTAGTCGTTGTAAGCAAGATCTACTACTAGTAGTAGCTTCTCCTATGTACACATGTATCTAGTAAATTCGAGAGCTATAGAGAAAGAGTGAAACCAAATTAAATTAAAAAAATAACGGTAGATAAAATAATATTTATATTACTTGCGGTACAAAATCATACTAAAAGCTATCAATTTTTTCTTGACTTCAATAAGACATCGAGTGTGAAGTCGCATTCCCTGACATACTACGAGTATACTCTTATTGTCTCACGTAGGTTCCGGGGTGCGACGCCCTCATCACGACACAAAGAAACAACAAAACGTACTCGAGGGCTGTTAGGTAATAAATCAAACGCACGTCATAAATACAGAGCTCCCTTTTAGGGTAAGAAGTGTCGCATTTTCCAAGTCATAACGTGGATCTCGCTAATGCATTCTCTCGATGTCCCGCGCCCTACACAAGTTTGCGGCTTCCTCGCAGGGAACGTCTGAAGCGTGAATTCCTCTCCGTACTCAATTAAGTTTAGAAGTCGTATATTTAAATAAGGCGGTGTATTAAAACAGATTGGTTCAGATTAAAATATGTTTGTTTAGTTCGACGGTGATTTATGGGTAAGGTTAGGTTAGGTTAGTTTTGATTTTTATATCACAACAAAGATCCCATTTCCCATGAGAAAAAAATAAACAGAAATGGTAATAGATACCCTATGTTCTTTTAACTAATGAAAAGTTAAATATAATGGGAATTAAGACTGTACATTTACTTGAAACAAATTTTAACAAATAGTTTTCGTACAAAGTAAAAGAAACAAGGAATCTTTTGCAACCCGTTTGGAATTCATGTCTCGGTTCAGGCATCAGCACTATAAACACCATTATGAATTTAAATTCATATTTTGAATGCATTAAACGGTATAAGTATTCAGTGGCATCGTTATCGGAAACCACGGAAGCTTATAAATTCGCTTTCCTCAAATCACACGCACGACTAGCGTCGAATATTGCTTTATTTAGAATTTTGTATCCTGGCCTCACCTTGATATTGGCGATTTCAGAGGGCAGTGTGGCGTCACTAATCTGCTGAGACATCGGATGGGGCTAGGGCCCACCCGACGGCACGATCTAAACGAGATCGCTCGTATAAATTACCTGTTAATGTATGTGTAAAAACTTTGTCGATACCAATACCTCGTCGAACTATGGAGTCGTCTTTATTGATGAAGTTGAAACATACTAAAGAAAGATTACAGTCAGCTAAAAAGTACTTGTAATGAGTGTGTATGTGTAGTTTTTTTAAAGCAAACATTTTATAAATGACGACAATAGTAATGTCTATCAACCTTCACATCACTATATGTTTGATTAAATTACGACAAGATCACGGATAAATATCGTGGATTTTTTATGACGTTATTATTCCTATTATTATATGTACACTGCAAGTCAAGAGCAGCGTACAATGCAACTGCAATTCAGTGGCGATTAATAAATATTTGTGTCTTTCAACTTTTTTAATGACAATTGTGATGTATTGTTTTAGATTATCTATGGTTTGTGTCATTATTTATATATGAACTCAGTGCGTTGGTATTTTATATCAACGTAATAACTGATTCATTCATTTTTCTCAAACTAAAAATTACAAAGAAAAAAAAACATACCTCACACCCGTGGTCGCTGAAGGGGTAGGCAGAAGTGCAACTACTGTACCCACATTTCGCCGTATGTATTGCCGTCCCGTAATGTGATAGGTGGCAGACCTGTCGCTATATAATTACAAATAGGTTAAGTTCATACATGCTCTCTATCTGTAGTATTTCTAACATATTATATTTAAAGAATTAGATATTGATAGTATTTTTCTGTTGAATAAAGCTATTGTTTTATTTAACAACAGATGCTCATGTAATATTCAAGTACACCTACGTCCGTGTATTTCAAAGAAGCAGAAAATGCGTCCACATAGAGCACATAGAGCACAGAGGAACAACTATTATTAGAAAATAGGTGGATTGCATTTCCCGGACAGTTTTGAAATCTCCAACAAAGAGAAATGGCCGTTTGTGTGTGCTCCTTTGATTTGTGTTTTATAATTTATGCAGAGCACATTCACTAAGATACGATGAAAGCTCTTTTATAATATATTATTTGTTGCTTAACCCTTTCAAATTAATTATGTTCGAAATTGAATTGGAGCAACAATATATTTGCTTGTCTATAACTAACTCATACTTTCGTCTACCCGCGAGAGACTTTTTCACATAAGTAAGAGATATCACTGATGGGTCACTCTCGCCTGGTTTATCTAGTCAATATCATTATCAAAACAATTATTTGTTCTTACGTGCACTAAGTCGTACTAAGTTAGTCAATAGTAAACTTTCGGCGCGCGGATAGACATCGGTATTTGACTAACTTGCTTATAGCTTGTCTTAAAGAGCTCACAATTAACCAGTTTTTAGTTTGCTTCGAGCTTCCAAGTTTATTCCTAACTTTAAAAGTCGATTCGGTTTGGAATGTGAATATAAAAATGTTATAAGCGTTCACTCAATTAAATAAACATTCGCTAAGCTAAAACGTTCCATTTTTAAAATGATAAATGAATAAAAAATAAATGTAATTTCACACATTTCGCACCAGCATTATCCGTAGAATTTAGATACTGGCTGAAAAATAAACAGAAGCGCGCCGGAGGTTTTATTCCGCGACTTCACGATGAGTGAGGCTGTCGACGGAAGCCGACAGGGCGGGGGAAACGAAACCTATGCCGACACTTTGTTTGGAGTTCGGTTAATGCAAATCGCTAACAGACTGAAATGTTAGATGTTTGTACGGTTTGATTTATTCGATAACAAATTATTGAGGATGTATAAGTTTTTTTAATGGATTGATTGAATACGAAGCGTTTCGACTCTTCGTTTATCGTGCGTACGACAAAGGATTGGAACAAATTGCCGGCGTCAGTGTTCCCGTCCAGGTATGATGTGGGTATCTTCAAGAGAAGGGTGAATAGATATTTTCTAAGCTAGCGCGTACCACCGTTCAACCACATCACCACCTGACATTGGGAGGGGTCGCGGTGAAGCGTAAATGTTTCCTAATGTAAAAAAAATCGGTCTTTTTGACTACGTCTTTTGAAATATGTAGAAAAAAATCCTACATATATCCTTCCTGTCTCGCCCTTCCCCTGATGCTCCTTGTTTTTAATTTAAAACCTTGCGAAGCATTCGTTTTCATACAATATATGAAATCACAATTACAAAGCGTTTTATTTTCGATTTTAGGATATTGGGATCGGCATAAAGAACAGTCGTAGGGGTAACTCGGATAAATTAATTGAAAGGGGATGAGGACTGGCCCTTGTTTTGACTGCGCAAATAGAATTAAAAACGTACACCCCATATTCCAATAACCGCTCTATTAGGCAATTGCAAAGCCCTGTCTGCTAGACTGTGGAATGTTGACAATGGATGACGTAATGAAATTATTTTTCGAATTTATTTTACATTTGGTGACGTGAAATGCGGATGAAATAAACTATCGCTTCTATTGACTAATTTGCTTGAGTGCATTTCTTTTAAAAATAAGTAACTTAACAATTTTCAATTCTTACAAAAATACGCTAGGTAATAATTTTAGCAATAATGTTATTTTGTGAATAAGAAATTTTGGAAAATTGTTATAAAAATAGTCATTATAAAAAATAAAACTTACTCATTACAACTAATTACTCGACTCTAGTACCTTCATTGTAGTTGTTTGCTTTTATACTTGGGCCTATGAAATTAAAGAATTAAATTGAATGTCTGTCATTTATAATAGAAATGTGTTTCCGTTGATTTATTTGTACTTTATATCATTTTCTTTTTAAAAGTTAGTTTGAAATGATTTACTGTATACATGTAAAAAGCAGGGAGTATTGCACTAGCTGGCTAGTTATAATGAAACCAAATATTATGACCTTAATAACATTCGGGTTAAATTTATGTAAGTTTCATATCGTGTTGGTAGAAAACAGTCTTTTTTGGCAGATTTATGTTAGTTCACAACACTAAACTTGTTTTTGTACAATATGTTAATAACACAGCGCAAAGTTCTTATAACTTAACAATGACAGATTTACTATTTGTTGAAGTGACAAATTAATTATGATCACTTTAAAATACACTTTTTTTTCGTTTTTAAGGATTTTTTTTCGTAATTTATGGAATATTGCTATAGGAACTTATAAGAATGACCTTGTTATTTCTAATAAAGATTTTTCTCTTAATGAAACTCTACATTTTTAAATTTTATTTAAATTCGTAATAATTAAGAACAACATAGTTTGTTGTTTAAATTTCAAATTAACGTTCTAACCTGTAGTAAATTTTGTATCAGTTGCATGGCCGTTGGCGCCTCTAGTTCCTCGCTCGTTCGTCATCGCGGCATGTCGCTTGTGTAGCAACAGTTCGGCTTCGCGCTCGAGTGGGAAGGACGTACGCAGCTCTGTCGTTGTACAGAATCTGCAATACGAAACAAGTTTGACATTTTTGTCTTCTTCGAATCTTTAATCACGGTAAAGCATCACGATGAACTTTAGTGAACAACTGCGAAAAACATTATTTTCGACAATTTCGAAACGTTAAGGACATTTGTTGTGTAATTTTGTGGATTACTTTTTATCTGCTTGATCTTTAATAAACAATATAGTCGGCGTAGGTGTAACAAATCGCAAGTGTAATACTTTATTGTTTTTAAACAAAAGACAAGGGCAGTTGAAGACTCTGGTTTAAATTTCTGTTGTTTTTCTTGTATAAGAGAACGTAAACTAGTATCGTGTTGAAAAGAGACAATATGAGGTCCACGCGAGTAAGAGCGACAGGTGTGGCGGCTTTAGCGGTCCTCTTGGCAGTTATAACAGGTAACGTATTGTTTAAGATTTTAACAAACTTTAAAATTTAATATCAATAATACGATAATTATTTTTAATAGGGTAATAAATACATATAAGTCTTCGCTAAAAGTAGAAAATGCGTAGGTTTTCTGGTAATTCTAAATTGTGTATGTATGTAGTAATTATGAATCATACATGTCCTTTTGAGGTTAGAATTTTGAGTATGCGTAAAACTTACAAAGTCATTTCCAAGTGATAAAAATAACCGAATTTATTGACATGTAAATTAATGTGTACGTAATAATGATCATCGTAAATGTTAAAAAAAGTTGTGAACTGTTTGGTATATTTTACTACAACTTACACCAAAGATTTACGCATTGTTTTCTAAAACCTATTAGGCAGTAGTAATAAAATAATTGTTCAAATTTATGACTAAATTAGAAATAATCATACATTAAAATATATGGATTAATTGGATAATAATTATAAAGAAAAAGTACAAATTATTATATTAAAAATAATAATTAAACGAACCAATAAAATAGAAAGTTACTTCTATCGCGTAATTTTTATGTATCTTTTAACCTAAAATTTATTTATCATCCTAAAATGTAAAAGATTGTGATGTGCGATATTACGAGATAATACTGGATCTGGAATGTTGTAATATTAAAGGACTTAATTTAATGAAAAATAATAATAGCGAAAAAAAAAACAAAATAGGAAAACAGACAAAAGACGATTTATCCACGATAGTTTGGTGGATAGTTTTGCAAAAGCCGTTGCCGTCCGTTACGCGTTCAACAAGGCACGACCGCGACGCAGAGACCAGGTTTCCAGGAACAATTGAGAATTCTGCCACATTCGTTCTGGAAGCGTCCATGCGTTACTTTCTCACCCGAACGCCAGCGAATCGATCGAATGGAAATATTGCATCCGCTCTTTTGTTCAACAGCAATTTGAATAATGGGCTAATGATTGCCCCGCGTATGATAACGCTTTGTAATTTTACATGCAAATTTCGTGTAAAGATAAATGATTGAAAATATTTTATCTGTTCTATGTTTCACAATCATGGTAGTTTCATTTATTAGTATATCGCTTCGGACACTTCCTCTTAGCTTCTGGAAATAGCAAAAGTAAACAAAGAATACGTAATAATTTAATAATATTCCAATCAAGTAAAGCTGTAACTCCATGAA
>JAABKM020000006.1:4020732-4032743 GCA_016277805.2 Papilio aristodemus | reverse complement strand
TATACAAATGAAAGAAAACCCCTCTTTGTTAATTACATACAAAAAGTAAAGACTATTCTTAATTAGTTAATAATCCATTATGTTTCTAGAAAAATAAGTGAAGAGCAAAGTTTAACAAACGATTCAAGGAAACTAAAGCGAAAAAGCTTTTTAACAACTAGATATTAATTTATCGTTCCATTTCACTACCTTTATTTGGTTACTAAGAAAAGAATTTCAAACAAATTATAAGTATATTTTAATCTATAACATCAGAGTACTCATTTGAAATTCAGGAGAAAACATAATGATGTCACGGGTGACTGCATGTCAGAGTTTCATAACGAGCGTGTGTTCTAACATTTTGAGCAATTAGAGAACAACTCAAAGCGTTTTACAAGCCTCTGAGAGCTGCTCGCCTCTTGCCACTTTTCGAATTCAATTAACTTTTCCACGTGGCACTCTGCTACCTTACACAAGTTTGGGTTAAGCTAATTATATACATCAAACTTAAAATTGTAAATTCAAGACGAAATTGAGTTTCTTTCAAAACTGTTAACTAGTTTGGAAAACTTTTTATTTGAACACTTGTAAGTTTTTGTTTAAAATATTGTTGAACAATGTAATTATAATTATTTTATTTTTTTTAAGATCTAAGTAACATTTATATGAGCATACTTCCACTAACTGACTCAATGGCTTAGTTATGTCACGGGACGGCTGGGTTGCTTAGGTCTCTGTTTCAAATTCCCTGGTCCAAAGTGATATGGAACTTTTTCAGTTTGACTTCAGTCCAGAGTTTAGTATTTGTGCCCGATATGGCGATATCCTCACCCCTTGTTACATTATGGCAATGAATAGTTACAAAGATAGAAAATTATTGATTAATAAAGTCTTATATATTGTTATATTATGATAAATATGCTATATAACATTAAACATATTCTGAGACGAAGTCGCGTGAAACAGTTAGTTATTTAATATCATTTAAAGCTGTTATTTCTACACAATAAATGTCCTGTCGCCGAGGCAAGGTATATTTTAGCCGGCGCCGTCAGTCTACGTTCATATTTAATGTCTTAAGTGCTTTTTCGTGTATCCACTTATTAGGTTGCGATTCTCAATTCTGACATCTCTATCAAAGTTATATCAAATGTATCTATCATAAGTTAGATCCACTCATTGTTTTATTAAGACAAAAAAAACAACTTCGAAATACTGATAAAAATATCTAGATGGAAATGCGTGGTCAATAACAAAACACACCTCACGCCTGTGATCCCGAAGGGGTAGACAGATGAGCATCTCACACATCCACTTTTCGCCTTGTGATTAAAAAAAAATCTTTATAGTTAAATAACTTGTGCTAACAAGTCCCGCACAAGTGGTCGAAAGGGAGTTACTTATCAATAATTATATAGACGCGTAATAGCTATAAAAGTTACAACTAAATGATATATGGTGTATGCAACTTGCGAGCTCTTTGACCCCTCGTTGCGGCTCTTGGATGAAATATTGATTGTAAGCATTATAAATATAACGTATGCAACTAAATTTATATGAATAGTTTCATTAACTATCGAGAGAAATAATAGAGATATTAAACACAAACCTATAAATAAACACTCAACAAAGTAACTCAGTCTTTGTAAAATGTAAAGGTTATAGTTTTAAATTTGTCTGTTTTTGATGACGAAGTTGCCGACGACAGATGTATGCAGTACGCATGCGCGCGTCTCCCCTCTACGTCGCGAGTCTGGCGGCGTCGGTTTGGGGCGTCAGCGCTCTACAGCGGCAGTACTTCAATATACCAGTCAGAGTTGACTGGTATATTGAGGTACCGCTCACAAACAATATAAGTTTTAATAAAAGCATTATATTAATACCCTGTATATTTTTTTATTTAAACGATTGTTAATATTTTAGTTATCTTACCAAACTTATCTTTACAAAAAAAAATGTTTTTTCTAGAAATAGATAGTAATAAATTCCTACAAAGAAAATATATTCTAGTCATTTAATTCTAGGACGAGATACTGTGTACTATATTGTAATTTAGCTTCAGCTGTAAACACAATATGTGCACGCAAACTACTATGTCTTCGTTATTTGACGACGATGGCCGTATGGTAAGTAGGATAAATGAGCTTTTATAATACTTTTTATTCAAAACAGTATAGACCCGTGTTTCCCAACATGGAGCCCACGCTCCACATACGGGCAATATGAATTGTTAAGGCGGGCAATTCGCAAATGGAAATTGTTTATTAAAATTATTTAGAAAATTAAAATTAAAATTTTCATTTCGTGTTTTCAAAATTTACTCCCTGACTTTAACAATTTCCCAGTGATTTCTTTCTAAAACCTTTCATTTCATTTTTTTAATTGAACAAATGTTTTTTTTATATTAAGAATTACTTATGTTACATGGGGGCATAAGAATTTTACAAAGGTTAATGTGGGGCGTGGAACAAAAACGGTTGTGGAAACATTGGTATAGGCTAATGTTTTGAAAAGACTTTGTATTTAGGGTTTTCTTATATTGTGTTGCAAAAGAATATTATGCAGATGAGCTTAAAACGGAAAAGTATTGGTTTTTAAACCTACCCTCATCCATAGTGGTTTAAGCCACTGTGACTGAACACAGCTATTGAAGTTGCAGTTATAAAATTACTCTCAATACAAAAAAAAATCGCAAACAAAAAAATCAAATGTTGTAAGCCCAAGAGATAAACTATATTAGTTACACCCCTGCCAACCCCTTCGGGGAACACAGGCGTTAGGTATGTAAAAGTGATAAAAGTACGGAATACTATCAAATTGATCTATAAACGTTTATTTAATATTGACAGAATCTATTTTACGTGAAAGCTACACGACTGCAAATAGAATTTCACATTTGCGATGTTTTCCCTTATGAAATATTTATGGAGTTATCTCTATATTCATTGTTATATGGATTTACTCGAAGCTGAAGCAAATAAAACAACGAAATCAGTTTTATTTTGTTATGTTAAAATATACGAGATTGTTTAAGTGTTACCAGAACTCATTTATAGAAAGATAGATAAACGTGCAAAACTTTAATATTTTATCAAAAAAAAAATGTTGAATAGTGTGCGAAAGGCTTTTTATTCTTTATTTTTGTTGCAATTATTATGTTTAGTAGACCGATAACATTTGAAGTACGGATGAAAATTAATTAGAGCGACAGAAGATAAATTTCTCATTTATTGCTCCGGAGAAAACATCGCGCTTCAAAAGCTACGGAACATAAAAGGGAGTTTGTTGAAACATGTAATATATCTTATTCTAAGGTATATGTAAATACACATAATTTTTAACATAAAAAAGGGCGTACATTAGACTCTATGGACCTGGGGTTGGCAAGTACATTTAAGTCCGGATACAGTTGATAAAACAAAAGGCGCTTCCAAACGGTAATAGGGTTAGTTATAGTAGTTATATAAAAAAAAAGTAATTAAAATTTTCGTGCATCGTTCACCCTTCGGTCAGCTAGCCCCTTCAGTCGTTGCTTTATGAACTGAAGATTATATGATTAACGTCGGAGTGAAATAATATATTTTGTACCACAAACTGCGCTGATCACCAAACAAGAAATTATTTTGCAAATAAATTTCATTTAACTTCAAATAGTATAGATCTGGATAAATGAAAAATTATTGAATAATATAATATTATACTTAAAGCCTACAAGTTTGCAGACGCATCATAAACCCACTAGACTAACATGAAAATGCTCAGTAAGATATTTATTTAGGTTTCGTTTACTTAAACTACGAGAATAATGAACGCGCTGACCCGCAACACTTAAGGGTCACAACCAGAGGTCCGTTTAGCAGGAACAATGAAAATGTAATTAATATAAAGCAGTCTCTTTGTTTCTACTCAAAAGATGCGTATAAACGTAGTAAGAAATTCTTGGCATCTATTTAATTGGTACAAATTTTCTTAGAATCGTTTACATTTATTCATGAATGTTTTTAAATGGAACTAGCATACGGAAGCAAACTATAAGATGAATTTTTGTAAAGAATTTTGTGTAACTATGAGATAAAATAACTGCAAAAAAACAGAAGAAGAGAGATAATCTAAAAATAAATATAACAATACAAAATTAACACAGCGATAAAACGAAATTCCTTCTATTCTTTCAAATTCATTTAGATTTCTAATTAGCTACAGATTCTTTAACGGACTAGTATGTGTTTATAATTTACTCGAAAATATTGCTAGTCTTTATAATATTAACCAATGACACAAAAATAACTATCAATAAATACAATATCGCTACTCTGCTTAAATCACATAATAACGTCGATGTGAAAGCCAAGAAAGCAATATGATGTAATAAAATGGCCGATATCTTTATTAACCTACTATATAAGCTACGTCAGGTTTGTCGTGACGGTTTTATTTTTAAATAAAGACTCATCTGGCTAGGCGCTTAGCCACGGATTAGCGAGTATACATAATTTTTTCTTCTACCCTACCATAACAGCCGGTCTTCTGAACACTATCATCTCTAAACCAAAGTGACGATACATAATTAAGTTCTTTCAGTTAAATTAATTCGTGTTGAATTTGCCTGTACTTGAACTGTTAATTTCGTATGAACGCTGATCAAAGAGTTTGCTTTTGTTTATAAACCTGTATTAAAAGGCTCTTCCCACTTATTAAGATAAGATTAAATATCAAAGGTCACGTGATCCTTTAAGGAGTTCATACTGTTTCGTAAAAGATGTTAAAAGATAAATAATTTTTAATATAAACTAGCTATTGGTAATTGGTTTCATAATATCTCAAATTAAAGATCACATATGTGAAAAAGATGTCTAAAAACGCTCTAAATGTAAAAGTACATTTACGAGCCAACATTATAATAACAAAAAACAGATAAATGCAAACTAAACTAGTATTTCATTTAAAAATTTAATAAAAAATGGTATGTACACAAAGAAAAAAAACCATTCGACTGATATTTTATTTTAAAAAAATTATGTAATAATATAAAAATATACACATAATAACTCTCATTATACCAACAATTCCATCTTAATTAAACAACATTAAATTTTGACTTAGATATACAATGAAGGCTTTTTGTAAAAGGTACAACATTAATTAATGACATTATTTTAACCGCTGGCGCTGTCATTAATTCATTGCCGCGACACTTAGGAACAATGACAACAAACAATTTATAACATGGAATAAGAGTAGATGGAAGTAAAAATATTAATATTTTAAATTATCAAAAATATAATAAAACAGCTATATTTTTATTATCTCGATCAACCATTTTCACTGTACAAAATCATTATTGTATTTTAAATTTTTTCTCTGATACAGTACTAACAATATCTGAATATCGATTTATTTAATTTGAAATTGTTTTTTTAGCTTCAGGTAAAGATGTTTTTGTGAATTTCATCAAAAAAGCGTTAATTGCTACTGTCCACATAACAATCGGAAGCTTTCAATCAGTGTCTTCAGCTAGAATTTTACAGATATTTTTGCGACATTTTTTTATAGACATTTGGTGCGCCTTAATAATGAAATTTCATACTTATAAATATTCCAACATTTCTCATATTAAGTATTGAAATTTTATTTTTTTTTAAAATAAATGTTATCTTCAACTCAAATCAGTATGAAAAAAATGCTTTATTGATTCGCATTTATTTCAATGATGAAACTAAATGAAACCTGTATGTTTCCTTAACTTTGAAATTCCAATGAGAGAAGACGAGATTCGATTAAAAATCTTATTCCAAGTTTGATTACGTCTGTAGAATTTAAAACGTCGTAAAACGTTAACGACTTATACATAAGAATGCTAAAAGATTTTAAAAGATATTGTCCAATGGTTATGTTGTTCAACATGTAACCAAAAGCGCTAGTTGCACCTCTGTCTACCCCTTAAGGGAGTACAGGGGTAAGGTATTTTTTAATAAGAAAAAGATACCAGTCAGTATAATAAAAGCCAAAGTAATGAAACGAGTTATTATCTAAATATTTTATATAAATATTAACAATAAATTTAAATTGTATCATTGTGAATTTTAGAACATGCATACTTTATTAAATTACATTATATCAACGTCTCTCTATACCTCTGAAAATTACTTTTTCAAACTTGTACATTTTATCTCAAACTTGTACCAAGAACTTTATAAAAGTAGAAGCAAAATAAACAAGAAAAATTGTCAAACTTGTCGCAGCTTTAGACGGGCGGCGTGTCAAAGTCTATACTTACATACCTACCTAAGGTGATAAGACCATCTTACAACAAAGTCATGATTGAATTCAAGTTTTCTGATTACTAGATGTTGTTTGAAATTTCGTCTCCTTTATAACGATTCAGAAATCTCTCAATTTTCCTTGAAACAGTATTTTATCTTTCTCTTACTTAAAGTTAAATCTTTTCTAAGAGGTCGGCTACCTCGTTAAATGAAATAAGTAAAATTATTAATCGAGTGTAGTTTTTAGTATATGGTAGGTATTTGCCTGTTTACGGAACGGCTAGAAACTACCACTGCCTTGGGACCTATAACATCACCGTTTCATCCTGAGATTCAGACAGCAAGTCTAAATTTAAAAGCTTTTTTGTTTTTTCACGTGGATTATTGAATCTCTTTTCTTTTACTATTATAATAGCTAAAAGATCAGTTTCATTCTTACACAAAAGTTTTGTTCTTTCTTCGAAATAATAACACAAACGTGTTATTAAAAACCTCTTAAAACGTTATGCGGATTATTACATTTATACATATGTATGTATTCGATCAAATCCTCTTATAAGGGCTCTAAAGGCGTTTGGCGGAAACAGAAATCGAGGGATTTCGTCAACCGCAAATCCTTTTAAAGTTAACAGGAAGGACAAAGCACACGGCTTTGTATACCCCAATTATAATGCCTTTACTACCTTTTCCTTTCGTCGTTTGTTAATAATTACAATACGTTTATTAAAATCCACTTAAATAAGGTGATAGATGACGAGCCTATCGTCATATCGGGCACAAATTCCGAATTCCTTGGAGTTTCCAAGTGATATCGAGTTGAAAAAATCTAATATCCATTTGCCCGACCCGGGATGCGAACCAGAGATCTTAGCGTTGCAGCCGTACCACAATCCAACTGCGCCACCGAGACAGTTGGAAATCATGGTGTAATGGTTAATTTGAATCGAGTCTATTATTTCGTATTTGTTTATACTTGTCAGTGGCAGTGGTCACAATAATATATAATAGGTATATTAATAATTCAAAGCCCACAACTTTAAGATAACGCAGTTGTAAGAGATGACTTGTATCTTCCCATTTATCTGAATACATAAAAATAACTGTTCTATGTATACCATTTTGTTTCCTAAAATAGAAATTTCTATGACAAATAGGTCCATCTGTGCCATTTCCATGAGTGCAAAGTTATATCAAAGGAAATCCTATGGGACGCTAACCTCAAAGTCGGCATCATTAGAGTAACATCGTATAAGACAGCAAATAAAGCGCTTAAGGGAATTAGCAAACTACCGTTGAAACAAACATTTGTAGAAAGAACGCGATTAAGCCATCTTAGTTAATTAATTTTTCAGTTAATAATACTTTTTGTACTTATTCTAGATTTCGACTGAACTAACGTAAATTATGAAAAAATATGGGTAACATGGCGGTTGATATCTTAAAGAAAATAAATAGAAGGAGAATAGAAATAGTCCAATAATTACAGGACAATAACAACTTGTAAGTATATTACGAAATCAGGAATTAACAACATTTTATCTCAGTATTAGTATCTCGTAAAATCTTATTGAGTCTAAAATAAATACTAGTTCATCCGTCCCGCAGTTTTAAAAATCCGTTAACAATGTTAATTAAAAATTCAAAGGTTCTTTTATTAGGAAAATCGCCTTTGTTAATACGTAGTAAGGTTCTCGAAGTTGTTTCGAGAATTCGAGCAGCAGCTTCGATTTATGAATAGAATTACTAGGAAAACAAAGCTTACGATGTACTTGACCTGTGCCGTTTCAGTTCACTTCAGTATCTATCGTTGCATAAGTTATTATTACAATATGATTTAGCTAAATCAAACAATCCACGAAAAATAGCTGCCAAACTGACAGTAGAATTATGTTATTCACAGATTATATATATTTACCATTCCCAGTTTCATAGTGACCTTCTGTAACCTAACCTCTCCTACATCTTGATCAGTTAAGAAGAGAGGAGTTTCATTCGATTCACATTTTTCCCCAGTTTGACAGAAATACAGTCAGCCGTGATTTTTGAATTGCTGATTAATACTGATTAGATGCAATTTCATGATTTTTGGTGTTAGTAAGTAGGTTCTTATTGATTTAATTAACAAAAATTGAATTAATCCGACACAGGTATTTGATAACATCTCCCCAGAATTTAAGAACTGATCAGATAAAATATTCAAAAGTTGGAATTTGTTCACTCCAAAAACTCAATCGTGCCGATACATATTTTATGTATTAAGAGTTGTTTGTGAAATATTTATGATATTCATGGAGTTGTTTTTACTTTTTTTAAAGCAAAACTTACATTAAGCATTATAACACGTATAAAAACTATTAATTTGCTAATAAAGTCTCTTCTATTTTCATTTTAATGTGTAATATAAACGATTGGTAGCCGATGCCTCCAAGGCTAAAATAAAGTATGAAATGAACAAATAAAAATAATGTAATAGCCGTGGAAGTAGTGACTTAAAAAATAGAAATAATTAACAAGAAAATTTGTTTGTTCCATTTTTGTAGTACAAGTTTCTCTATGGTTTTATAATCTATTTCTATTGCTTTATTTGCAGCAATAAAACTAATGGAAATTTCTGTAAAACACAGTGTGCGATAAAATAAAATGGTGATTACAGTAATTTAGTAAAAGATATTTATTAACTTAGTCACTTCCAATCGCATTTCTGTGCTGCAAATGATTCGTAAATTAAGATCCAGCCTACAATAACTAATCTATGAATACTTTGATATATAAAACATTGTCTATGTTTGGCTGGTAAAATAAGAAAGCAACTCCAGATTTTAGAAAAATATATTCTATGCATTCACTTTTAAAGTCTTTTCTTCTATCTATGCTTATATATTTCGTAACGAAACAAAAATATTTGTTATTTACACCGATACGGAAAGTGTTCGACATGGAAACAGCATTAGCTTTCAGCATGCGTCAACCTTCTTGGTTACGGGTTTTTCAAATAACAAAACTTTCCATTTCTCTTACATGTACACAGCGAATCAATACGTTTAAGTTAAAATGTAGACTTCTGAAGGGTATAGAATCAAATCTCAAATAATATTGATTTCATAATGGTTTAGGTGAGTTTTTGTCTTGACTATGGACTCGCTGAATGTTACAAAGGTTTTGTAAAAACTAACTTGTATTCGATTTTTTTAACTTATAATTGGTATACGTTCTTCAGCATCGATCAATGTATTTTCTTAAGAATATCTTTTATGAAAAAAAAATATGTTTTTAATGGGTAGATATTTATGAACGAACATATGTTTGACATACCATTGTAACCTTCTCTAGCCTAATCGTTTTGACCGATTTTGAAAATTCTGATGTCTTCCGATTGATATCTGGAGTTTCATTTCAGTACAGTGGCTTAGGTAAATTAATACATTACAAAATATATTACCGCTCATAGACGTTCGTTTTTACATAACAATATGTTAAGCTCACCAAACTAACCTACCTTACTACAATTGTGTCCGTAGTACTCTAAGGTTCGTTGATTTAGGACGTTTTACGATGTAGTTAAAACTGTCAACTCATGCATTTGCTCTCAACACAGTATTTGTGTGTTGCGTAAGTATAAAACTAGGTCGACTGTGCCACAGAGTAGTGCATGGTTAGGTGCTTTCCTAAAATTGTTAAACGTTTTATTCGATTCAATTAAGATGCCATAAAATAACTGTGATGTTAGTGTGTTAAAAAATGTATTAAGTGAAAAAGAAAGATTCACTTTTCTATCTAGAAGGAAATATTTTGTAGTTGAAATAACACGTACAAGTAACATACGACTAAAGTTCGATGACATCACAGTAGCTTTCATGTGTACGGTTAATGTAACCATTTCTCTTGTCTGTATATCGGACGGCTAAATCTTAGTTTTTAATTTCACATAACTTGTAATAAAGGAAAGCTTATATTATCAATGTAGTGTTTTTTTTTTTTTCAAAATAAAACGCAAGAATGACTTAGTCGTTTATATAATAATGCGCGCAGTGAGCGCACTGACCTGTCATAGGCGATTTCACGGTGTATCAGGTCCGGGGCACCGGCCTCTGACCGGTGTATAGCTACTCTGTACATCAAAGGAATAAATTTGTTGCAAACTCGAATTGCGATAATTTTATTTATGTTAAAATATAGAGCAATATCGAGTCTATTTTATATTTTATTTTAATACACGAATACCTTACATTTGTCTTACATGAAAATTCAAATACAAAATTAAAATAACACAGTCTTAAGGTATTTGTAAATTGAAGGAGCATTTCACGGCTAATTGGAGTGAAATTCCACGGTATCTGGTTTCACTTTATCTCCTTTAATGAAGCCATTGACATCAAAAAGCGAAAATTGAGACATTTTATCAGCCGTAATAATAGCGGTATGAGAAAATTGAGAAAAATATCCTAAAATTAATTCAATTGTAAATTATACATTATAAATTTATTCATTTTTATTGCATAAATCAAACAAAAGCTTTTTATATTTTTTAACAAAGAAGGTCAGCGAGTAGCTGTTTCACATATATTAGGTAATATACCAAACCGCACTGTTGTGAAACATTATCAAAAATCAAGATTATAGAGAAAATATCTTAAATTAAATATAGGTATAAAAATTAATATACACAATTTAAAGAAGCAAATGAATATAAAAAACAGAATATAATAAAAAGAAAATGTCAAAATAAATTCATCTAATTTACTTCTAAACTTTTATTTTATAATTTCGTCGAGCTATTCGCCTTGAACTAATCGTTTTAATTAGCACTGCAGTCTCTATTATTGGGAATTAATTGTGTCCATTACGTACATTTGCGGTTAATTAATTATGTACAGTATATTAATCGTATTATGAAAGGGTTTATATACGATATTACACCCAACTTGTTTAGTTCTGGGTTGGTTATTGTTACCTAAATGGTTATTTGTACCCGATATAGCGATAGGCTCGTTCCTGTCACGTCTTAAGACGGAAAACATGTGGCGAAAAGTGTGTGCACTAATGGCACCTCTGCCTACCCCTTCGGGAATACAGGTGTGAGGTATGTGGATACCTATATTATGGATATTTTAAGATACATCCAAATATGACTGAATTCGTCTTGTACTCTTTGTTCAACTTTCCAATATTTCCAAAGTAAATAATCTTAATATATAAAAATGAATGTGTGCCTGTATATAAACGATAGATTCAAAAACCATACAATTGCCGTGAAAATTTCAGAAATTACCAGGTATATCTCCGGGAAGGTTTTTGAAAAAAAAATTATTTCTCGAGGTATCAAACCTTCATTTTTGTTCAAACACAGCAACGCGTGAACGGATACAGCTCTTACACTCAAGCATATTGATTGAATAGCGGATTACTCGGACTAATTGGTATTCAGATAAAATGAATTCGTCCTCACTGATCGCGGATTAACTTTCAAGCCACAGTCGGCTTAGTACCTTGGCTATAGGAGTTTGCTTTTGCATACGGCTAGATCACGATTTTTCTGCAATATATGTCTATGTTTAAGTATTTGCTTACATTTATCGGTTTTTATTATTTAAAATCTATAGAAATTATTGCATGTACCTCATATATATTTGTGAGCTAAAACTATTAACCTAGTAAATATATATTTAAATAATCATTTTAAATTCACATTATAAAAGGTTGTCAAATATCTCCCTTCCGCCTTTTTGTCTTTTGAATTTCGCAGCTATGTACAAAGCGCTACAGAGC
>JAABKM020000006.1:3951098-3964477 GCA_016277805.2 Papilio aristodemus | reverse complement strand
CTGTAGCGCTTTGTACATAGCCGCGAAATTCAAAAGACAAAAAGGCGGAAGGGAGATATTTGACAACCTTTTATATACTATCAGCATTATCTAATTTTTTTTATTTGGAAACTAAAACAAAATTCATATAAAATAATAACTTGAGTGAAACGGAACATCGCTCAATTATTGCAGGTCAAAAACACTTTCAAATTTCGACGACTACGAAGTGGCCTTTTGATAAATTGGGTTGAAATATATATCAAAAACTTTCTCGTATCTTATCTTTTACAATCCATCTGCCTCGTTCATGCACACCGACCTGAACTCTACACCGTATAGCTTTTTTTCTAATTCCTTTTCGCACAGCGCATTTAGTGCGTTTTATTTTCATTCCAATTAAAGGGAAACAAATTTATTTCATGCCAACATTTTGATATTATCGAAAATTCAAAGGAAATAATATATTTCAACAAAAACAGAAAAGTCGAAATGGTCCCCATAATTCGGTGAAGGTCGGTGTTCACTGGATGAAGACGGTAAGAGAGCAATATTGGGTGAATAATGGTAGAAATAAAGATGTAGTAAAATTAAGACCTTTATTTTATTTTGTATCACATTTTAATAACAATCCACTAGACTACATACGTTAGTTAATCTTAAATCTAATAGATAGACTTCTGTAATACTAGATTTATTAATCCAACCAGCACAAGCTATCGTATCTCATTTCATTCCATAACATTAGTAATAGATGACTGTATCTTGTTCATTGTTTTACAAATACAGATCACAACATGGCTACTGTTGAAAATTGATCATACCAGCTCGCTAGACGCTACTGAACTAAGGAACATTTTCGATGCACAAATATTTATAATATAATTTCCAGACAGAAATAATTAGAACCTAGTCGACTGCTTTATCCGCCTCCGGTGTGCCGCCGTTTTGTCTTATAATCCTGAATAAAGTAAGGGTGTTTTGTCTCGTTCAAGGAATAAAAAATTGAGGGGTACATGTGTTATAGTAACTACAGTTAGACGGGCGTTTAGTTCGTTCATATAAATGCTTGTTACCGTGTCCGTGTGTTGCATTTTGCGCCCTTGACATTGTCCCGACCTTTTCTCACTTATTGCGCACATATTCCAGTGGGTAACGCTGTGACTCAATGTTTCTGTTTGCGGAAATATTTACGCTAGTTTAGTGCAGTTTATGCAGGGGTTAACTAGTAGATAAAAAAAATATTTGGAAAAACATAAAGGGGTTTAAAACCGTGCGAAAAGGTGAGTTATATCACTTAATGTTTAAATTAATTTAAAAATAAATTAAATTGACATAACATTTCTTGTATTCAATTAAAAATATTTTACTTCTATTCAAGATATTAAGCAATATATTTTTGCGTTGTGCATCCGTTGTTAATATGTACTTTTGTGTTCTCTGTTAATCAAACGCACGGCAGTGTACTACTGGATCTAGAAACGTGATATTTGACACCTTTTATGATAAGAATCAGCTAAGCTAAGTAACAATAAATCCGTATTTTTTTTATTCTGAACTCTTTATTCTGGGTATTATTTTTATTTACCTCGGCACCAACTTAAAATTCCACCATCAAATCTCAATCATAAAAATATCAGCGCGAGCCAGTAAGGTTAAAGTCGGTATCTATATTGGGATTTCGACATAACAATGTCCAACAATAGATCATTTGAATGCAGTGGCCGACTTCCAAACGCTCTGTCTGCAAGTGGGCGTACAGGCTTGGCCGCTAAGCCTGTTTACATTGTACTGACACTAAATTAACACTAATTAGCATTACACATTACTCAGAATACCTTTACCTCATTACGTGATCGATATATTGACGGTTTAAAAATATCTTGAAGTGTTACTTTTTCTTAAATCTTTATTCTTATCGATATTTAACCTCTTGTGTCTTAATTTAAATGGTTACTGATAATCTCTACGTTTTCATTCTGAATATATTAGGGTTTTTATTGGCAAGAGAATGCTTATTTACGATTCTATTTCGATACCAGTGCTAAATATAAAAATTAAAAAATCAGATGTCAGTTAAATGATAAAATTTGTTAAAGAATTAATTGAGAGTGGTTAAATTAAAACCATAAAACTGATCGGAGAGATTAATGATAAGGGATATGCAAAGACGTTCCTTAAATTTGAATTTCATCAAAACGGAGAAGTAATGTTTTTATAAGAAAATTTTTTTGGAAACTGCCTCGGTGGCGTATAACGTACGATTGCAACGCTGAGGTCTCGGGTTCGAATCCCGGGTCGGGCAAAAGTGATATTAGTGTTTTTTCAACTCAATATCAACTCGGAGTTTGGAGTTTATGCCCGATATGGCGATAGGCTCACCACTTATCGGCGGGGAACAGGTGCGAGGTATTTAGAAATTGTGTACACAACACCAACGGAGCTCTCGAAACACACAATACATTATATGTATATGGTATAAACCTTGGTGTCGGGTGACGAAACGTGCCCCTATATAGTATAGCTATCATTGTTTACGTACCTGAATAGACCCGATCCCTTTTGTTTCGCTCATATAAAATGTCACATTGTTCGCAAAAGGTGTAAGCGTATATCTGTTCAATATACGTCTATTCCTTTATGGCCCGGCACTATCGCCACACGTCCCCTATCGGAATACGTAAATACACTTAATTCTAATAATAAAAAAGAGGCCATATTGTATCAAGTACCTTCATCTGTATGTACAGTAAAAGGCAAAACTTAAAAGATTACAAACCATAAACAAGATTATTTTTAATTGTTTTTATATTAAAATGTAACTATTCATAATCAAAACGTTGGATTAATTAAATTGACAAGTGACAAGAATAATTATTTTTGCCCCTTGCATTCGACAATACGGAAATTTATATGAATACTGAATGTACAAGTCCGCTTTTTCGTACGACTTTTGCCATTTACTCAGTGAAAGGGTATTATTACCTGTGACCGGATTCTGTTCTTTTAACATACTTGTTGGTAACCTCAAGACCCATAGAGTTAACTTGTAACTAAAGATCACGACACAATTTCTCTTTTCAATTACAATATGATATGATCATTTTACATATGAAATTTCTACAAATCATCATCATTTCAGCCCGTTTTTATCCACTGCTGGACATAGGCCTCTGTTATACCAGTCTGTTCTTTTCTGCGCCAATTCCATCCATACCCTGAATCTTAACAATATAATCTACCCATCTGCCTGGCGGTCTACCAACTGATCTCTTCTACAAACATAATGTGAAAACTTTTATTGTTTTTTAATAAAAAAAAACAATATTTTTATTAAATGACTATTATAATTGCTACCCTGAAAAAGCTAATCGTAATAAACGTTCAAATATTGAACTGAAGTTTCCAGACTTACAGGCAAACTGTCGAACCATTCTGTTTTTATATGACGATACTTTATTCCTTCTTTCCTTTTATACGCGACTGAACTCCTAAAACCTTTGGACTCATTTCCATAATTTTTATGTTTGAATAAGTTCCGGTAAAGTTTATAAACGGCCACTAGTTTCATATCCTTTTATTAACCATCTTGAAGGCCTTCGCCCCAGCCATCCATTGTGGAAAAAACTTCACAATTTCTACCGACCTCTGGTTGTAAGCATTGCTTTTTATATTGTAATAACAATTCCAATCCAGCCTCGCAACTGTATTGGTTCGTATATTTATATCATTCGTGGAATATAAAGTGCAGTGCGCGACATATTATGATACTGCACCATTAGGCAGAGATAGCGTTTCCTGGGCGGAGACTATGTTGTCATTGTTTCACTTCGACTGGAACGTGATTATATCTATTTTATTTTGCATTAGCGGTGCAAAACGTTTTAGTAATACATTCACGCACGTGTCTTGAATATTATTGTTGATAGTGTCAATCATGTTTTTACGTGCTCTTCAGTTCCGTAAATACGTACATATAAAATTTACACTACTCCCAAATAATAACGTAAAATTTAAATAAGATAAGTGTCTTTAAATGAGATATGAAGACCATAAAAAATGTGGTAACTTTAATTTTTTATGGAATTTTTTATTTAAAAAAAAACTTATGAACTGGTTATCTAATCTCGTAAATTGAGTATAATGACCTGCAATTAAACGGAATGTGTAACACTTAGCGGGAATGTTGATAAAATTACGAAAGTGAAAGTCAAATTTATTATGACTCTCACGTCAAGGTCGAAACAGGCCGTTTCGTAATTACACTAACACTTTTATATGTACAGTTCAACGTACTGGTGCCCCGATTAATACGAATAAACCTATTTGTTGCATTACTTAACTTTTGTGACATAAGTTAAAATTAATTTTATATGCTTGCAAGTTATTCGAATTCTTTAAAGCTTGAAAATATTAACAGATAGTTTTACATTAGTAACCTTAGTCCATTGATTAGTATAAATTAAAAAATAATAATAATATCATTTGTATTGTAACATTTTTTTAAATTATGAATTAATTAATATAACTGCAAGCAGACAACACTATCTACTGTGACTATTTTGCGTTTTAAATTTTCGTCTATTATTTCTTAAATTAATTATTTTACCTCCCTAAGTGTTAAAAAAAACTCATTGCTCGTTTTCAACATCGATAATTTCAGTGGTGACGTTAACTTCAGTTGTATTCTTATTTAAATAAATACGACTAGTTTTACTAACACTTCTACACATAGAAAACTAGAAGCGTAAGTCACAAAGACTACTTAGAGAAAACCAACAACGTATTTGCATTGAAAGACTTAAACGGTTAACTTTATGAATAAAAAATGGTACTCTCGCTCCGCGGTGGGTTCGCACGGCCTCGTCGCTGATACTTTTACAATAGAGAACAAACAGTATTAAAACATTTTTTCTTGAAAACGCATTTACAATATATAATGTTAATTTTGTTTAACTTAAAAACAAAACACTATAGCAAATTGGATTACTCTTTGTAATTGTACAGGTGAAAAAGTAAGGTCTCTGAAAGTACAAAATAAATAGATTTTTTTGTCATAAATTAACCTTAAAATTTAATAAATATGCGCTCAAGCCCGTAACCTATATATAGGCAGAGATTACGGATTTAAATTTGGCATGATCTGGCACACCTCTCTCTATCCTTTTACAGCGATACATACTGGTAAAATATAAATAAATATGCGCTCACGCTCGTAACCCAAAAGGATAGGCAGAGATTATGAATTTCCATTTGGTACGATCCTGGCACACCTCTCTCGCTTCATCTACATCCATACATCGATATGTACATGCTTGTCGGTTACGGGTACTTCTTACATCACCTTTCTTTAGTATGTCACTAATCTGATCGATATAAGTCTTCTTGGGCGTCCCCTACCGGTAAAAATTTAAATATTTTTAATACTTTATGATATTTCCTTAAGATCCCAAAACGAGTAATTATCATTTCGTTTATGCGGAAAGACTTCATTTACATACAACTTCATGCACGCATATTTACAGAATTCGTAACGCGGTCAACCGGCAGTTTAATTTCGGATAGGAAATTCATATTACTCTTACGTCCGAATTAACATATTCAATTCTAAACTTAGGCAAGACTCGTGCGCAAAACACAGTTTTTAACTCTCTTCATTCAATACCCATGTGTGCATATCATTATAAGTTAGGTTTTTAGGAAATATATTTACTAATTGAATGGCATTGTAACTGTTATCTTACAGAAATTGTAGCACCAGTAATATGCATTATTGTCTAGCCTTTTATTATCCAATGGTCGTATAGCTCTAAAAATTACTTTTAATTTTTTTTTAGACGAACTACCAAAAAATGGTTCAATAGTATTATGGGAAAACAATTCTTTCCTTGTTGAAATGAAGGAAATCACTTAACGCAATATATTTCGTAGATTATCATAAAAATTGTCAATAGACGTAGATAAGATCTGATACGAGATATACAATACAAGCTAACATTCTTATGTAAGTATAGCAAATGAAAATAATGAGTCACGATCGGGACAACTGGTCGACAATTGCTCGGCCCGTACACAAACACACGCACATACCGATAGCTCATTTGTTATAACATTGTTCCAACATTCCACAATAACATAAGAGACGAATTCGGTACGTATATCAAATTAGCCCAATAATGCTAACAACCAACCGAACTTGCGTCATTATTTATTTAAGGAAATATTTACACAGATACCGCGATTCGGCGATGTTTCAAAAGATTTATTCGTAGCCGAACTTTATTTATAGCGGACGGCTAAGCCGCGGAACGTGGGCATGTAGGTTTATAACGCGACTGTTAAAAGAACTGGCGTAATCATAATTAAAAATAACTTTTCATATTAAATTCCAATAAGCCGCGTATGTCATTAAAAAATAAAGGATCTTTTAGACTAGATTATAGAAAGGTGCCTCTATAGGTATTATTAGTTTATCACAAGCACTTTTTATATAACATATATCAAAAAAGTGTAATTGGTAAGTATGTAAAGATTTTATTTAATAAGAAAAAGAATTGAGGTCTTTACATATCAGTAAAACCAATATAAGCGTATTAAAAATATATTATTTGAAGAAAGGATATCACGTATGGAAAGAAGTGCCCTCTGAGACGACTTCTCAAAGATACCTGAATGCGTGAAACTTCTGACCTCAAGTAGAAAGTCTATGACCATTGGATTAATATACCGCTGATGAGAATGAATCACGTAATATCTATAAATATAAACCACATATGAAGTATCTATTGTCACCATCATACGGTATTTTTATTTTATTTTCCCCAGGGTTTAGTCATTCTGTAATTTAAACAATATTATTTATTAGTACAATTTCCTAAACAAATGATATGAAATTGCCAGCAATTAGTGAAATGAAAAAGAATCCGTGACACGTGGCTCGGTGGTACAGTTGTTAAGGTGTCCCAAAATTAACGCAAAATTTGAATTCAGCATTTGTGCAGTAAAATGTTAGCAACCCTGAAAAAAAATCAAAAGACTAAAAACTGTGTTTTCTATTTAATTCAAATCTTGTGATAATTTTTTGTGACATCCTTTATAAGCTGTATTGTTAAGGTATCAATTATATATCACCCTAGAGTCTGGAATTCGTTCCTGGTATGACGATAGACTTGCCCCTTACTGTATCATGGGAGACATAAGGCAAAAAGTAGATGCCCTAATTGCACCTCTGTCTACCATTTCGGGAAGCACAGGCGTGAGAGTGTGTGTGAAAAAGAATCCCGATTAAACCAAGCATTGTTTTATTTAGAGCCGTTTCATCTGTTCTGGAACGTTCGTAACAGACCGCGGATGTTTCTCTTTAGCTAATAGCCTTCGGGAGATGAAAATATCTCCCGGTCTACGGATTCACACGACGCCCACACTATGAATTACTACACAGACAAATATTTTGTTCGTCATAATAATATCTATGTCTGATTATTTATAGAACTGGTTTTTTTACTTTTCAAAATATTCTTAAACCTAGAACTTGACAATTTTATACTTTCTAAAATTTTGTAAAAAAAAAAGAAAGTTTTCGATTTTATTATACAAGTTCGAAAAAAGTTCAAAAACACATTAGTTAATAGTTTGTAATTTTATAATATTAGATATTTTATATTCATACCAAAATTTTAAGAAAAGTAATACCCTCACGCCTGTATTCCCTGAAGGGGTAGGCAGAGGTGCAATTGAATGCACCCACAATTCGCCGAATGTTTTTCCGTCCGATAATGTGATGAGAAAAGTAATCTTCAAACTATTAAGACTTACATTTTATTCAATCCATTTCTAATTCTTTAAATCTTTTTTTTTTTTTGTTTAACAAAGATCAAAGTTGATAGCGGATGCTTTAAAAGCGGAAGCGTATTTTTACTAACATACATTTATTATTTCCAGGTATTGAACGGCAATCGACACAGAACATACAAAGAATTTTACACGACTGCAAATTGACACAAGTCACAAGAGTGTGAGTGTTCATTCCAATTTAATAGTAATTAGTAAATTACAATTGTACGATTCTTTTAGGAAAATTAGAACGACTACTTTATAAACTTGTTCGATGTTCTGGGTCAATGATCCAACAGCCTTATCGGTTATCGAGATACATGCGTTTTTATATAATCTTTTTCTGTTTACTTTGTAGATAAAAGTCTGATAAAATAGGTACTAACTACTGAGGTTTAGCAAAGACATCGCAAAAAAATATTCAATTATAATATATTTTTTTTAAATAGGCTATATTAGAATGATTTTTTACGATGCATTTTTAAGCGCCTACGAAACGGGGCTCATTTTAATTAACTAGTTTTATTCTGAAATGAAGTCGTTTCAACATTTTCGCGGAAATTATGAGCATGTCCAACTTTATATGAAAGTATTAATTCCTTTTTTATTTACGTGATACTTAAAAGAAAATAAGTAGGTATGTTTGCAACCCTGCGAACTGATCTTTCTGTAGCATTATTTCCGAACCAATACAACTTACGGTCTTTCAAGAAGAGAGCGTACTCTGGTACTAAAGATGCCTTTAAGAGTTTAAAGCCATCTTCAGTTCCTCAGTTGTTGCGGATGTCTATGTCCATACGTCAGTAATCGTTTAATTTTTGGCGATCCGTTGCCTGTTTGCCCATCATTCAAGTTCAATAAAGGACGCTAAATATGACATGTTTTTCGTGTCCTTAAAGTTTTTAAAAACCATACTTGACTAGGAAATTTATTGCCAAACACTATCAGACTATATTAATGTATGTCGGTTAACGGTCCCATTGTTTGTAGAAATGATAGTACCAACGTTGGAAGTCTTCCAAATTGAAACACCTTCGCAGGTGTCTGACGTACTTTAGAATAACACAAAACCTGCTTATTAAAAACTAATTAAATCGATTCTTCAATTGAACAAACACGACTACTTTACGTACGGTATTGCCTTATCGAACTGAGAGACAATAGTAATTAAGAATTAATTTATCTGCCAGTAAATATAATGATGTCCTACTTATATTTTTCTATTGACTAGCGATCACAGTTTATTGTTAATTCCGGTTTATGAATGATAATTAAAAAAAACATTCCCCACGCCTGTGTTCCCTGAAGGGGTAAACAGAATTATAGATGATCTCAGTTATTGCAACATTGTTATTTATGAATCGATTCGATGATATTCATTATCGATTTTCATAAAGATATCAGATGCAAATTGACAGGACAATCGGTGATTATTTTGATTGAAGATGACTACCGGAGTTAATGTGAAGAGTAACGGTTAATAATTTGTTCTCGTCAATTTTCTAGATTCCAATTAAATGTCAGAACTCACTTCGTCAATAAACATTAATATAACTGTGTATTTGCGAATAGCAGCTTCATATTGATTTAAAAATATTACTCGCTAACAGTTCTACAAAAAAAAACTGCGTTTAGCTTTATAATGGATCTAGCACATTTTTGTGTGTAAATGTATTTGGAAGTTTATGCTTATTTTAAAAATCTCTTCTACTTAAGACAAAAACTGAAAGTAATGAACCCAACTTATTATCATACTTGAGAATCAATACAATATTTTAAACGTAAAATAAAGTTTGTCTTAGATGTTATTAAATGAAAGAAAAATTTACAAGCATTCTTTTTTAGTTTCAGAGGTCAGAAGATCTCAAGTTCGTTCATTGTGATATTGAATCCAAGGTCATTTAGGTCAATGGTAGTTGACTGCGAGGTGGATGCTTTCGTAAACTTTTACCTGTAGGCGACAATAGCGATATATATATATAAGATTCTAAGATTCAAAACCCATACATCCAATCGCCGTGGAAAAAAAAAGAGATTATTGGCTATTATGGAATTTAGGTTATATTCAAATGACGTATATGTAGGATAATTTAATTGTTAATTTTTAAATTGTAAACATTTATAATTAAAAGTGCCTTTTTGTTCAAACACAGCAACTATTGAAGGGGTACAGCTAGTTAACAATAAAATAATCGATATTTTACAAACACGAACGTTTCTCTGATAAATAATTCATAGAACATCATTTTCCGAGGTCTATCCAACACGAATCGTAAATTTATTTTGGACATTTAATTGGTTTAAAATATGTAATCACACTTTCTTCCTTTCTAAACAAGTTATTGAATCACTTTCATCAATATTCCGAGAGCTTATACTCGGATCCGGTGTTCTCGCAAAAGTGGGTATTACGGGACCTAAGAAATTGTATACGTGAATCAAATATCATTTTAAATTATATTAATGAATTTGCATTGAGTTGAGTCACACGGGCGCATTCATTCATGCGGTTTAGCTTTGGCCTAGTAAAATAAAGGTTTATTAAACCGTGTTCCTGCCAAAACCTCTCTAGAGCTCTGACAGATAATAATTGCAATAATTTTACGTAGATATATTACATAATTTACAATTACCATAACTCTCTTGATGAGTGTTAAACGAATGATCCACAAGTGTGTCTCGAGCCAAATTTCTCTGCCAAAACCTACTAGGAATGCAGCTTTTTTGAGTGCTACAATTTTTTTTATGTAATGTATAAAATGTATTATAAAAATGAATTACTATATTTAGTAACCCTTAAAAAGTGGTGTCTCACACAATCACACGCTGAACTTACATTTTGTTGATGTCAGTAACAGTAATTTATGTCCATGTGTCGGTAACAAAATACCAATATGAACCTTGCAAGTCTCCTTTCATGTGAACGTATTAAAGCTGACGTTGGACAGTACGTGTCTTCAGGCGAGCTAGATCAAAATAGCTCGTCGCTATTCCCACCTGCATTTATTTTAGAACGGCCGGCGCATGCAAGGTAATACTAGATATTTTCACATTCTAGGTCACGTGCGCATTGTCTCAAGGACATTCATAAAGGTCGTCTTCGAGTGTTTTGTTTTACAATACGGTTTAAATTTTATTACATACACACTCATATATTTGTGGCTATTACTTTTTTCTTCGGCTTACAGAACCTAAATAATATATGTAGGTTGAAGCGTTTTTAGTTGGCTATTGAATTACCGGATCAAAGAACTATTATAGAAACTTTTTTGTAATGGTAACTAACACAAAAGCAATTCCTTTTAATAGTTATGTAAAGCAATGAACTCATTAAACGACCCACTTGTTCGTCTCTAAATATTAAATGCAATTATTGATTTCATATTAACATATGTTATGACATTTTAATTCTTCAATACAATTAGTGTAATCCGTGTCGAGTTCCTTTCATTTCGCCGTTCATATAACATCCAGCCACCGTTAGTGGCACCGTTAATCGTTTAACAGTCAAGTAATATGTTCGCCTGGTAAGTCATACGCTAAAATCATTACATATAACAAAACAAACTTCTAAACCGCGTCTGTCTGAACGCGGTATCATGAGGAAATTTATATGTATATGTCATCGTCAAATTTTAAAAGTAGCTTTTTATAATTTGCCTTGGCAAATTAGAACACATATTATTAGTTAATCTCGAACAATTTGAAAAAAAAGCCAGAAAGGATTGTTAGTGTTTATAATTTTCTGTCCTCTTAAAAGACGAGCTCCTCTCATGAGTCATTGTATCAATGCCGAACCATCTCAGTAATGCAGTTTGGTCAGTTTCGTTGTGTGAGCATTTTTACGATAATTTTATTGAATCGCATGCATCAAGGTGACGGCTGTATCAAGTGTCAACGACTCCATTGTATTGTTTACAATGACTTAGCAAAGTACGGAACTAATCTGAACACTTGACCGACTTACTTATATAATCTGTAACTGAATCAATTTGAAGTCAAGACTATAACTTATTTTAGTGAAAGGATTGTTAATGAAGCCGTGTGACGTATCCATTGCTGTTTATTGTGAGATATTGTTCTATGTTATTTAATGAAAAGCCGTAAGCGATGAGTACTTGGGTACACACATATAATCAGTTCATATCACTCTGTCTCATGAACTTGTATGTTTAATTAACTGTATTTTTTAAACTAAGTAGCAAATGAAACTAACTATATAACATAATCCATGACCAGACTTATATCGTTCCACCACTGAGCTTGCACTTGCTAATTGTGATAATTTTTTACTTAGTTATCTTTAATACTATTGCGAAATATAATTTCTGTTTGAACAATCTAGAAGGGATTCCGTAACCGCTTATCGATTACCTTGATTGTTGTGTGCGTTGGTATTTTTTACCCGCATTTCTATAGCCTTTGTTTATACCTATCGGCTCTGTGAATTATTCAACAAAAGAACTATCGAGTCGCTCGCAAGATAACATCTACACTTAATTAACTATAATAAGATAATAAACCCGATTCCTTCGCGAAGTTATCGAGTCTATGAAATCGATTAATTCAATTAACATGAGGACGGCGAGGTCCCTTTGATTTGTCAACGTCAACTGCAATTTTATTGAATGGACTGCGGTTGTATTTATGTTAGACCTTGAAGTTTGTTCGCTGTGGAACCAATCCCGTTTAAATATCATAGGCGTGGCACCGGCAATTTGCCATTGGTACGCATTTGCAGTCACTCGACGCGCCTATCAATTTTGTATGCGATCCTATTCGCCAAGAATGTTGAAATGAAGTAAAAGTATTCAACCGCGACGAGATAAACTCGTATTCTGTACATGTTGCATTTATACTTTCATTTAAAGCAACTTCTGCTTCTTGCTGAATTAAAATATATTTTATACGTTCAAATATTATATTTTTATATTTTATATTCTTTAGAAAATTCTTATGAGAGAAGATTCGTCGCAGTGGAGAATAAATTCCGCTCTTAATGGATGAAGGATGAAGAACAAACAAGCAACCAATTCACCAGTTTTAAGTGACCTTAGATTTTCGTCAGACTTTCAGGACGATGGGAATGGGTAAAAATATTTTAAGTTTACAGTTAAAAGGATCTCTTGATTGACCAGTGTAATGACATACATGTGAAGAAAAGAAATACCACTCACGTTACAATAATTTCTATCATGCATGGTGCCATGAGAGCGAAAAGAGTCACAAATAGTCATGTTTTATTTAATTTATATAAGTACATTTGCCTAAATTGCCAAAAACGTATAAGTATATATCTATTTTAAGGCATGAACTAAAATGTACATTAGACTAACATTTAGAGACGGCAGATAATACAAGTTTTACCATTTTGAGGTAACTTTGGTCACGATTTCGTGTTCTCCAAATTAATGCATAGACTATAGACGTTGTAAAATAATATAATTATAGATTAAAATAAGGTAACTTATTACTTGAATGTAAATAAATGATAAATAACAGGTTGTCAAATATCTCCCTTCCGCTTTTTTGCTCTTTATTCAATGCTTTATAAAAAGTGTTACAGT
>JAABKM020000006.1:3920351-3950998 GCA_016277805.2 Papilio aristodemus | reverse complement strand
CAAGACCTTTCAAATTATGTATAGTATTGCCAGATACGAGCTCTGTAGCGCTTTGTACATAGCCGCGAAATTCAAAATACAAAAAGGCGGAAGGGAGATATTTGACAACCTTTTATAAATAATGAAGTGTGAAAACGTGAATTTATGTCGAAAAAGTGGTAATGTTAGTATGTACCCCAACTAAATAAGAATCATTAATAAATCCTGAATAAACTAACTCGTGACTTAGCCAGATTGATGAAAAACCTAAGATATTAAGAGAACTTGTAACTGGCGAGTGTGTGGATTTAATTGTTGTAGAGGAAAAAGAGGGATGTGTTGATAATTGTAATTTCTACCTAGCCTATTAAATAACACGTGTAAATTTACGTGATAGTTACATATTTGATTGTTTTTAAATCATTTTATTTATACACTTATTTTTAATCACTTTAACAAAATCACGAAAATTTTGAAAAATATGTGCTATGTTAAATTTAACTATACAATGTGGAGTTTATATATCTTAAGTATTAGTATACTTTGCCATAGCCAAATACATACAGTTCTAGTTAATGTAGGCAATGTTTGGCAACAGTGAGGCATTTATTCGAATAGCAAAATTGAATTGAAAATTTATGCGCAAATTTAACTAAAGACCTCGTTTCGCTCGAATTGTTAAATTTTCAATATACATTTGAATGACAAGTTTATATTATTAGTTCAACACGTTTTTGAAACTGTTTCATTTTATATTAAATAATTATTAATTATTTTTGTTTCATAACAAATATAATATTACGATAAGGTAATGTCTTTTGTTTTCCTGTGACTGATTTCTGAATGAAAGACATTGATGAGAAAATATATTCATTGAAGTTCTAGTATCCCATGGACCGCCATTTAACATTCAGCCAACTTTATCTATCGAAGCACCAATAGTCCAATTATTAAGAATACGGACTACGAGACATACACTTAATGGTCGTAGGTTCGAATCCAATATTCGATTATTACCATGTACCATGTCCTAGCACAAGCTTAAACTTTGTAGGAATAGTTAAAAGATATATTTTTGAAATATTGCATGGTAAAATAATAATTCAAAATGTGTTTTTTTTTACCTTTACCCATTTACACTACCAAATACAATTAGCCATGAAATATTTGCACCTCTATTATGCGCGTATGGAAGTGCTGCATCGTATGACGGCATAACGATGATCTCAACGGCATCAATGCCGGCTTAGTAGCTTGCTGTAAACTAAACAAATGACGTAAAAGACAATGCTGCCGAAATTACTTTTGACTTTGATGGTACCAAGCTATGCACAATCTCTTCAAAAAGTGACAAGGTGATGTCATTACCAATATAAACTTACTCTAACTAGTTAAGCTTAGGAATTACGCCACATCTACCATATTTTACAACCATAATACTAAGACGTAATTGAAATTTGAGCTAAACATTTTAAAGTAACAAATTTACCGGAGAGAAGTGTGAACACCGAATGGTATTGCCCCTTGCAAATTCGTCGAGGGTCGGACCCCTCGCCGTCCCCTGCTCGATGCAGTATTGATTCAAGTGCAATCGGTGTTTCCCTAGGTAGCTACCATGCTAGTTTAACAAACAATTTTTATACTACATGTTGAACTAACAAATTGGTTATTTTGTTTCTCATACCTTTTTATTCATTTATTTTTTTTTATTTTAAGCCGCGTCATAGGTTGCCTTCATATTGACTTCATAGTGTTTACTTAAGTACTTTAAATTATAATACCAATCTAAGTAGAAAGGTAACTTACATAACTTCGAGCATTAACTTACGACCAGACCTTTTACTTTTATGAAATCAATAAATAAACCTTACTATCCACAAACACTTTAAAAGGTACTACATTTCAAATCGCAGTCAAGCTCTCACTATATGTGAGTAATAAAAATGTCACAGTAAGGCGGCGCTGGAATTTACGATTACTTATTACTGTCACTATATTTTTCCTGATATCGTTAAATTTAATCAGATTGACTTAAACTTTGTCAATATTATATTCGATTTATTATTCAATGGAATAGTGTGTATCAACCATTATTATTACTAAGTTAATAAAATAACGGAACAAATAAATTCCATAAATAGAGAACAAATTAGTGGGCATATATTTTCGAAACGTAAAGTATAATGATTACTTGTGTAACAAAATATTACCACAAACGTATATATATTTTTTTATCAATTCTTTTTAACTAAATAAAAACACCTGTATTGCGTATACAGGTTGTTTTATCTTTAATTTGTCTTTATCTAATTTAGACAATCGTTTCTCAGACGTTCACAGCATGGTGCAACAGCCACCTGAGGAAGGCCGGCACCGGCATCGAGAACATCGACGAGGACTTCAGGAACGGTCTCAAGCTGATGCTGCTGCTGGAAGTCATCTCCGGGGAGACGCTGCCCAAACCCGACCGCGGCAAGATGCGCTTCCACAAGATCGCCAACGTCAACAAAGCCTTGGACTTCATCGCATCTAAAGGTAACGTCCTATATATAAATTAATTAACACCGGTATCCCGTATTTATAAACAGGCGTCTGAAAATAGCTGTACAATGATCAATGACATATTCTTTGACCAAAAATTTGATCTTTTAAATTTTTACGCTAAAAGGCTCGAAAGTTGTTTGTTTTACATTCTTATAATCCGTAATTTTTATTACATTTATATATTTGCGTTTTTACTAGTCAAATTGTAAACTACATATCTTATACTCTTATTTATAAATTAGTTTTGATTATACTGTACTCAAATTTCTTTCCCTAAGAAATACTACACTCACTTAATTCGCTAATTGTGCAATATTTTCTGTATTCATTAAATTTTAATAAAGAATTACCTGTATAATTATTTCAAAATAAATGTTACAATACTTTTGCCAAAAACATATTCCATTGAACATACCTAGTTTTGAGTCTTTTATCGTGTAACTTGGTAAGAAATACCTTGACCTGGTTCAGATATTTTAATGGCTTACAATGGCGCACTATCTGAACAATTAAATAATTAAACCGGATCACACTTAAACAAATTCAAAATAATGTCGATTTTATACTACGAAAGTATTTTGAAAACTGATACAAAACAAAAAAAAAAACTTTTTTTTTTTCAAAGTCTATATAACAATTTTCTCATGTTCCAGGTGTAAAATTGGTGTCGATCGGTGCTGAAGAAATAGTCGACGGCAACCTAAAGATGACGCTGGGTATGATCTGGACAATCATTCTCAGATTCGCCATTCAGGATATCTCCGTTGAAGAAATGACCGCTAAGGTAACTGTTTATCTAATTTTTAGAAAACATAAGTAGAATCCTAGATAGGCTAAAGATAGCAACTGCTACATGCGTCCAATACAAACTCAATTTTACTTAGTCATCCGAACATGTTAAAGGAAGAAAAAATAGTAAGAAGATTCATTTCATTTTACAAAAGTGTTGATAAGGGATATTGTATAGATGTATTCTACTGGAAATATTGGTAACTCCGCTCGTCAAATTTGATGGCGACCGTGTGGTATTTAGTAAGTATAATCTCATTTAATCCAACTTTCCCTTTTAAGATTTCTCCACCAATAATACAAAAGGGAAACATATTTATGACGAGATTTGTGGTATAATAAGAAAAGATTGTCCAATGTGCCTTGACCGTGCCAATAATGATTTCTGGCTACTCCTATTTATTTATAAAGTTCATTGAACGTTTCCAATAAATAACATTTGATATAACGAATGACTGATCCGGATCAAGGAGCGATCAGATTTTAAAATAAACTATTGCTCGTATCGTCAGTAACTGGCCGGTAATAAATTTAATAGTGTATAATTAGTATGCGCGGCCGTGTTTCATTGCTAACGGTGCATTAAATCGTTCATTACTAGAAATGTCAGCCCACCATCTTTTCGTTTTTTATTCTCTTAATATGCAATACCCATTATGAACCTACTTTAAATTTTATATCATAATAACCTTAATTACTAAAGTAATTACAATGTCTAAATTAAAGGAGATTTATATTTATGTAATAATAAAGTTAAAATGATATATTAACTAAAAATTCCGACAAGCAGTGCCCAGCGTTCTATCTCTACATTTCCTCATGTAGGTTCGAGATAAAATGAGTCTGCTAGAACCAGAGCGGGCTAAGCGCATTTAAATGACCTTTAACCTCTGAATTTTCGTTATATAAAATGTTAATCTACAAGACCAGAGTTTGAAAAAATTGTTAACATGATATTGAATAATTCAAAAACATGTTAACAATTTAAAATTTTAAAAATTAACATTTTTAAATTACGAAAATAGAAATAGGTCACACACTTTGGTTCTAGTTGCTTCAAATATCGTGGACTTTCATAGTTTATTTTATATAACGGTTTAATTAAAACATCACTAATCATTGTTCTTCATAACTTGCAGGAAGGTCTACTCCTCTGGTGTCAGCGTAAGACAGCGCCGTACAAGAACGTCAACGTCCAGAACTTCCACCTCTCGTTCAAGGACGGCCTGGCCTTCTGCGCCCTCATCCATAGACACAGGCCAGACCTCATCGACTACAGCAAACTGTCCAAGGACAATCCCCTCGAGAACTTGAATACGGCCTTTGATGTTGCCGAGAAGTACCTCGACATCCCGCGCATGTTGGACCCCGACGGTAAGCATTGTCTATTATTAACTAAAGCAGGGGTAGTCAACCTTTGGCTTATAATTCACTCGCTCAAATAAGCAAAGTTTTTTAAGTTATAAGAGCGAAAATTAAAATCTACAAAAGCGTCAACCTAGACGGAGAAAAAATATTTCATTAAATAAAATGACAAAAATATTTCATTAAATAAAATGACAAAATGACAAAAATTGATTTAAAGGATGAAAAGGGATTTTACCTTTTTCAAGAAGATGCCACTTCCATACACAGATATTAAATATTGAATTGATAATAATATTGATTGATGTGATAATATTGGATGGAATTTGAACCATTGCTCAAAAAGGTTTACCGCCCCTGACCTGGCACGTCAGAGGTTATAATTACGATATATGAATAGCCTCTTTGACATAGAACGACTTATTACGTAAGAGAGAATGTTGTGCGCTTCTGTACAACTAGAAATACACTTTTATTTTAATACAAGGTCATTTGGAGCTTATATAAACGAATCAACAGACCAGTGTATAAATATACATAGACCGTCTGAAATGAAAATATATTTTATTATTATCTGCAGTTTATTTAAGAAGTAATCCTTTTTTTTCGTAAATCACTGATTTTTTATCAATGAATCTATATGAAAATATGGAAAAATATATATTAATTATTTCAAAATTGTCAATAATTTCTTTTGTTAATTAATCAATTAAAAATGAAGAAATATTTATACTGTTAAATAAAATGTAACGACATATTTATGGACATTTTAAAATAGAATATATTACTATGATATTTGTTAACATAGTCTTAAATAATAAATTGGAAATCGTACAGCTATTTAAGGAAACGAGTCACGATAAGGAAAAACACGTCAAAATTAACAAAAATAGAATCAATATATTTATATTTGGCTTGACTGAATATTGCAGACCTTATAAACACGCCAAAGCCGGACGAACGCGCCATTATGACCTACGTGTCATGTTACTACCACGCGTTCCAAGGCGCTCAGCAGGTATAGAGAAAACAAAATGGCTGCCGCTACCCCCCCCCCACAATACCTAGCCCTAACGCCAGCCATCTGTGTGTCACTTATAGCATGAAGTATTACAAACCTCTCCGGTTGCCACGGAAGCCGTGTTATTGTTTTTTCCGCTAGAAAATATTCGGAACCCCCGAAACTTTGCCCTTTCATTTCGAATTTAAACATAGTAACGCTAAATTTTAATGTTTTATAGCTTACCGTTAATAACTATTTGTTTTTTAAGTTTACAAACAGAATGCTTGCAAAGTCCTTAACTAATTAAATTTATACCCGAGCACAAACACACGAGAAAGGTAAAGCAACGGCCTATTTAGGTCTTACTTCTACAACAAGCGACGAAGCTATGTCATATTTGTTAGTTTCGTCGATTGTTTCACAGTTTAAACTTTTTTGTATACTGTACAAGAACGTCTCTATTACTCATCGGACTCAAGTCCTATATTTTTATACACAAATAATATATACGAAAATTATAGATATATCATATCGGTTCAACAAGTTGTTCAGAATTAAGGTAAAATAATGTTTGGCTTAAAAGATGCTTAGAAAACACCCAATAACAAAGTAATATTGAGACATTAAAATATTAATAAATATTCGAAAACCGATAAATCATGTTATTACCCAGTGACTCATGCCGCAGAAGGTATGCTGAGCGAGGTCACACGTTCATTAATCATTACACTCCAACCGCAACCATAAAGATACAAGCAAACTAAATATGATTTGACATCAAACATATAGAGACCTCCCATATAGACCATTATAAAATTTACTCAACCTTTCCCGTGTTTTTTATCACAACACATAAGTAAAATAAAAAAAATTATTAATCACATCACAAATATGAAACCTCCTTTGTATTTTTTTTAAATTTCGAATGCAAGCGCTCTGTTTTAATAAAAATCAAGCGCATGTTAACTAACCCGTTGTCGCCCGCGTGCCGCTCGCTAGATCTGCAGAACACGGCGATGCCGGACGAGCGCGCCGTCATGACCTACGTCTCCTCCTACTACCATTGCTTCTCGGGAGCGCAGAAGGTTTGTACATTGCAAGGTTATTTGCCAGTTTTTATATTTTAATAGCTACACCATTGGTTGGCGGATGCTCGTAGAGCTACAAAATAACTGGCCTTTTGTAGCAATGGCGTTGATAAAAACAAAACTTTCATAAGATCTCGAGTTATGTTATGAATAATATTGTTATTGGTCATTAATTCTATTTAGATTGATTAAAAACTTAAATAACCTTGTAGTATTACATTATTTAAAAAAAAAGACAATGTAACATCTCCAGATACCTTAATAAAGCTACAGTTAAGTCACAGAAGAGTCAATGAATTTCGAATTCGAAAAAAGTTTCATCTAGTAAAATAATGTGAAATAAACAAGACAATAAACAAGGAATTAAGCGGCCTATTATAAAACTTATATTTGTATGTACGCGGTATCTGGAGGTATATATATCTATGAGAAAACATTTTGTCAATGCTAACTGTATATCAGTTTTAAATTCTTTATGCTTTTATTTCGATCATCTAAATAAAAAACATTTGAGACTTACTAACATGTAATATTTAAAAATATCAAGCTATAAAATGAATTAATTATTTGAAGCATAATTTTTGTGAATTTCGATGGCATTTTATGTTATTCTTTAATAAAATTTCTAAATTCGTAAATGGATTATTAATGTATGAAATAAGTTTATTCAATGCCTGTTATGAAATTTCTTAAAAGATTATTTAAAATAAAACAAATAAAAAAGTATGTAATTTAATATTTTTAATATAATGTATTTATTGTCATAAAATAAGGCTGAAACCGCCGCGAACCGGATCTGCAAGGTGCTCAAAGTCAACCAGGAGAATGAACGCCTCATGGAAGAGTACGAACGTCTCGCCAGTGATGTAAGTACTGATATACACTTTTTGGTCCTTGGAGCAGGATACTAAGTCTGAAGCTTAGATGAAGATGACTCTCTACAAACTAGTGCATTGGTAGATTATATATTGGTATAAAGCCTTTTTACTTTCGGAGACAAACTCTGAGGATAACCTATAAAACGTCATTGGGTAATGTGTAAAAGAATTAATTATATAAAAATAACATTATATTTTGTATACTTAATTAAAATTTCCGACGTTTCAACATTGATGGTCACTCAAGGATTACGATTATCATCTGATGTCACCATAATTTGCCACGTCTTTTATTTTTAACTTTACTGCTGTCCACGATGACGTAACAGAGTAGCACGTTCTACTGTGCTATCTGCAAAGTGATGGTATAACTTGTGCAGCTTCTGGAATGGATCAGGCGCACAATGCCCTGGCTGAACAGCCGCCAGACAGACAACTCTCTCGCCGGCTGCCAGAAGAAGCTGGAGGACTACCGTACTTACAGGTAACAGGCATTACATATCTACGTCATTGTTGTTTGTGTAGTAGTTTCAAACAAATTGTACTTAGGATTGTTTAGAACTAAAGTCAATTTTTGTTTTTAGTTATTTTAAGTTAGAAATACATACAAGCGGTTCAAAAAGGTTCAGTAATATATGTCCGTCAACATTCGTAAAAAATAAATGCGATTTTTTTTAGATAACTAATTAATGTACAAATTACAAACCAGGCAGTATTTTTACAAGAGACTGGCCTTTTTACAATCAAGAGAAGGGTATTCGATTGGTAAAATAAGCGGAGACACTTCAATATCATTTGGAAACTCTTGAAAGATATCTACGAGAATGTTGTTTAATTTATAGTAAAGATGTTTTGTTTAATAATAACCAGGCGTAAGCACAAGCCGCCCCGCGTGGAGCAGAAGGCCAAGCTGGAGACGAACTTCAACACGCTGCAGACCAAGCTGCGCCTCAGCAACCGCCCCGCCTACATGCCCACCGAGGGCAAGATGGTATCTGTGAGTACTGCTCCTTTATATACTTTAATACTCCTCACAGAAAGTATTTTTATTCTTTGTCTTCTAAATAGATAGATGAATAGGTAATTTTTATAATTTTTTCTCGTAATTTTTTGTGACAACAGTCGAGAGAAATTATGCAATTAAAGACAGAAAACTAAATAGTGTTCTTTTAGGATTAACCTAAATTGTATAGGTATTTGGAATTTTTCGGAAAAATTCCTAGATATTTCTATTGGTTAGGAATACTTAGTTAGCCAAGTCAAATTAATATGAAGTACCACTTCAGTTGCCATTAATAACCGTACATTTTATCCTCATTCAGGACATCGCTCAAGCGTGGAAGGGTCTGGAGATAGCGGAGAAGGCTTTCGAGGAGTGGCTACTTAGCGAGATGATGCGCCTCGAGCGTCTCGAGTACCTCGCGCAGAAGTTCAAGCACAAGGCCGACATCCACGAGGACTGGACTAGAGGTGAGAGAGAGAGAGTTAAAATTAACTCAGGAGAAGAAATTCTTCTTAGACCTTTTGATAACATATAGAGTCAAATGAACGACGGGTTCCCTAATGATGGTATTGGATGGGGATGGTATTTACCGCTTGTCATATTGAGCGATGACGGAACCCAGACGCACGGATAATTCCAAACACTATGTTATTGTTTTTATTCGTAATACAGATTGCCGTCTCCTCATTCGATAAAAGAAACACTTATGTGAATTTGTTAATATGCAGGCAAGGAAGAGATGCTGCAGTCCCAGGACTACCGCCAGTGCAAGCTGTACGACATCAAGGCGCTGAAGAAGAAGCACGAGGCCTTCGAGTCGGACCTGGCCGCGCACCAGGACAGAGTGGAGCAGATCGCCGCCATCGCTCAGGAACTCAAGTAGGTTTATTTCAGTCATTCATTCGTTCAATCGTTCAGTAAAAACATTTAATTAATTAATTCAGTTCATTCATTCATTCCATAGAAAATACAAAATACAAAAGATGTGAAACTTGTCGGTTAATAAGTCACGCGGAGGTTTAAGTAATTTTAAAGTTGTAATATTTTCCATGCCGCACTAAAGCTGACTTCAGAAGAAGTTATTGTTATCATCTGCATGTTTGTTGGCAGCACGCTGGAGTACCACGAGGTGGGCGCGGTGAACGCGCGGTGCCAGCGCATCTGTTCGCAGTGGGACCGGCTGGGCGCGCTCACACAGCGCCGCCGCCTCGCGCTCGACGACGCTGAGCGCGTGCTCGAGCAGATCGACCTCCTGCACCTGGAGTTCGCCAAGCGCGCCGCGCCCTTCAACAACTGGTTACCGCCCCACTTCACATCCCCCGTACACGCTTCTACATCCCCCACGCCATCCATACCTCACGCCTGCATTCCCCCAAGAGGTAGGCGGAGGTGCAACCAGTGCACCCACATTCCGCAGTATGTTTTTCCGTCGCATGATGTGATAGGTGATGAGCCTATTGCCATATCAGGCACAAATCCATATCTCCGGACTGATTTCGAAAATCACTGGTCGACCTGCGATAAACCCGAATGTGATACAGCGCGAGGCAGTTGGAATGGAACTGAGGATGACATTAAAATATTAATGTGGTAGGCTGGACGGCACGCGCGAGGACCTGGTGGACATGTTCATCGTGCACACGATCGAGGAGATCTCCGGCCTGATGGACGCGCACGCGCGCTTCAAGGCCACGCTCGGGGAGGCCGACAAGGAGTACCAGGTATACCTAAGCATAATAAACTAGTCCGTCTCATTTTTCGACATCCACTTCCATCACGCCGTTGTTTTAATTCTTTTTAAAGTAATTTTTTTTTTGTTTTTTTTTTTCTACTAGAATCACTTTTTGAGTATCAAACTTTCATAATAAAAAATAAAGTAACAATATACTGTTGTCCGCAGGCGATAGTGAGCCTCGTGCACCAGGTGGAGTCCATCGTGAAGCAGCACCAGATCCCTGGAGGGTTGGAGAACCCCTACACCACGCTCACGGCTCACGTGAGTTATGAAATATAAATACAGTATTTCTACATTTCTTAGGTGCATTTAAGTTATTTTTGAAACAAATTAATACTCAAACAAACAATACAAATACATAAACTATCCTTATATCAACTTTTTCAGTAGTGTATGTGTGTGTGTCTGTACAGGAATTGAACCGCAAGTGGTCGGACGTGCGGCAGCTGGTGCCGCAGCGCGACGGCACGCTGGCCGCCGAGCTCCGCAAGCAGCAGAGCAACGAGACGCTGCGCCGCCAGTTCGCGGAGCAGGCCAACGCCGTCGGGCCCTGGATCGAGCGCCAGATGGACGCCGTCACCGCCATCGGCATGGGGCTGCAGGTACACGCCTCGCCACATTAAGAACTTTAATTCAGATATATGTGTAAAATGATTTTTATACAACTCCTCGGTCCTAGTCGATGATCCCTTTTTAGGTCAATTGCTATTAGGGAAGCGTACGTCCAGCAGTGGACGGATATCGAGCTTGCATTAACTGACAAGACAGTTAGTCATAAATTGGTATCGTAACATTGATTACTGTCCAGGGCTCGTTGGAGGACCAGTTACGTCGGCTGAAGGAGTACGAGGCGGGCGTGTACGCGTACAAGCCGCACATCGAGGAGCTGGAACGCATCCACCAGGCCGTGCAGGAGGGCATGATCTTCGAGAACAGGTTCATAACACTTTCTATTGTCAAGAAGCTATTAAATACTCTTGTACGTGAGCAGTTTACTTGATTACTGGATTCTACTACAACGTCCGTAATACTTTAAGTTTAACTTTTAATAGAGATTATAAATTATCATGGGGTCTTATACAAAAACGGAAGGGAAGGGAACAGATTATTTTAAATTAAAAAGATTTAAGTTATTAAGGAAACTGCATTTCCTGTTAATCTATTTTTTCATTCAATTGCCAACAGGTGTTTAACTGTCTCGTGTTTGTGGTGTCCAGGTATTCGCAGTACACGATGGAGACACTGCGCGTGGGCTGGGAGCAACTCCTGACGTCCATCAACCGCACCATCAACGAGGTCGAGAACCAGATCCTCACGCGCGACTCCAAGGGCATCACGCACGAGCAGCTCAACGAGTTCCGCGCCTCCTTCAACCACTTCGACAAGAACCGCACTGGTAACCTCTCGCAATGCATATTGTAACTGGCACACAGTCTACCAAAAACAATTTTAATATGTTATAGGCCCATGAAAAATTTAATATTGCCCAATCATGCAATTTTTTACGAACTTTAAAGCTTTTTTCATTCTTTTTCAATAAAAAAAAAAAACAAAGATTACAAACGTCTGCCAGAATTTTGGTATTAAAGAGCGAAGCAGCGGATAAGAAATAAAATTAATGAGATGTGCATTACAAAATATTAAATATTGAGTTCACCAGTCTAGCAATATTTTGGTCCTTCGAACCGTACTTATGGATATTAAAGTTGTTAATTTTAAATATTAATTATACATGTTTGTTCAGGCCGCCTCGCTCCCGAAGAGCTGAAATCTTGTCTCGTGTCTCTCGGCTACAGCATCGGCAAGGACAGGCAAGGCGAGCTCGACTTCCAGCGCATCCTCGCCGTGGTCGACCCCAACAACACAGGTAAAAGTTTACAAACGACATTAACTAGTCTTCTTCCTGTCATTGAAACAATATTATCAGCGAGTTATAAATTAATACTTAAGTAATTATTTGATTTGTTCAGGCTACGTGTCGTTCGACGCGTTCCTCGACTTCATGACGCGGGAGTCGACCGACACGGACACCGCCGAGCAAGTCATTGACAGCTTCAGGATCTTGGCCGGCGACAAGGTGACCCCATCATCAAACACATACACAATGCTCCCTTAACCATATTATGACTTCTTCCTGGATGATACGCTAAAATATCCAGATACAAAAAAAAATCTTAAATTGTCTATGATTTTTTTTTGTCTTTGATATTGAACACTCTGTTTCTACCTGGATTCTATTAAAATTTCTGAGACCTACAGAATATCTACAAGATGACAAGTATTTTTGTGATCCATGTTTGTTTTTTTTATTGAATATACCATAAGTGACCACTGACCATAGACATCTGTAACAAACAACGGATAAAGGGATATTTTCTATCAATTCCTTGTCATATCCTCTCCAATTACCATCCTTTCCTGATTAGAAAAGGGTAGAACAGAATCAGGGTTTCAGTTAAATGGTTAAATAGTGACGCAGTATTGCAATATTGTGCCAACAGCCATACATAACGGCGGAAGAGCTGCGGCGCGAGCTGCCGCCCGACCAGGCGGAGTACTGCGTGGCGCGCATGCCGCCGTACCGCGCGTCCGGAGCGCCGCCCGGCGCGCTCGACTACATGGCCTTCTCCACCGCGCTCTACGGCGAGACCGACCTCTAGGTACACTACTTGGTCACCACTGTGGAGGCACGCGGGACACGCGGGCACACGCGGGGACACGCAGTGCCCCCAAACAAAATGATCGATAATGACTAATTCTTAGGCAAGGGATGGGGAAGGAGAATAATAAATTATGATCTTACTTTAGATAATTAGCGTATCCTCAATAAAAAAGTGACATACAAAGTCAGCCTCTAGGTATCTCTCAGACTTACATAAAACCTTAAAAAGGTTACTTAAGGCCTACAAATTATTAATAATAATAATGGTATAAGGTTTTTGATTAATTCAATATTAGTACCTACATTAAACTATATGAATTTATCTCAATGTAATTTAGTGAAAATTATTGTGTTTTCATTATTATAGTGAAAGTGAAATATTTTGATCACTGCAGTTAATTTTGTGCTATAATTAGTTTTGTTTTCAATATAAATTGTTTAGATACAGGTCTTATCACCAGACATCACCTGTACCCGGGAGTTTTGAAACACCTTAAGGGAAGTGGAAGGAGCGCCGCGTCGCCGCACTCATCAGTCACCACTACTAACCATCACGGCCCGAGGCGAAATGGGGGTCGGTAGCGACACACAAAAATTATTTCTCTCATGTTGGCGAATATCTCATAAATCGCCCTAACATTGCCAACATAGTGCAAACAATTTTTGTGATATTTATTAGTCTTTTAAAAGAAACAGTTCTGTATCAAATACGTGCAATGTTAAAACCAAAAAATGTCTAACTCTCTTACCAAGAAAATCTCTCGTTCTTTGTGTAATCTTTTGGCTCAAATCAGAGTAAATCATATATGTCTACAATACACTATTTATATAATTAGATTTAGGTATTTTTATCTTTTGTACGAAATTCGTCAGGAAATGTCACAAAACATTTATTTGTAAGTTGAACACGGTGCTAATGTTAGGCTTCACTAATGTGTGACACCAAAACAAGACTCATTCTAAATGTGAGGGTGTTTTTGTTAAATATATATTATTTTTTTAATTTTTAAGCATACAATATTTATACAAGTTCAAATTTTAATTACTGCCATTAGTAATTATATCGGTATGAGAATCATGATTGTTTTTTTAGTTGCCAAAATCAATAAATGTTGCAGGGAAGTGTCATACAAATTATTTATGTCATAGAATGCCATACCTTGCCTGCATCTATTTATTTATCACCTTAATATCAGTTTTATATAAACATCGTTTGTGAGGGTATTTAAAATTACTCTGAATAAATGATCTGCCATATTTTTGTCTTTTAATATTTTTTTTTGACTGTGTTGTTAATCCAACCTATAATTTATACGAGGTAACAGTGGATGTAGATTAAGAATGAATTATGTGCCCAAAAAGTATACTAACTCGAATGTACAGCTAATTTAATAAAGAGCTCTTAAACTATATACTAATTTTATTTATTTCATTTCACATATTCTATACATCTACTATAGCCAATAAAACACCTAACAAAAATTATATATACTACCTAAAACAAAAATAAACCTAATCTTTTTTTTATTCGGTAACCCAACCATACATTTGATAAAAGAAAATAGGTTACTAGAACTAAATGTTATTAAATGACTGTCACAATTTGAAAATTAAAAACAAATATTTAAACAAGTACACTGATAGAATTATAAACCTTTTTTTAAATTACATTGCACTTCCATAAATCACTGGCGATTTAATGTTTTTCTCCACTGTAAACACCAATTTAAGACAAGCAATGTCCAATACAGCAGATTATATTTTTCCCATTATCTAATTTTGACAAAAACATTCAAAGATTAGATTTTTCTAATACACTTTTTATTATACCAACATTGTCCATAAAAGACAAATATATAGAGAGGTCCTCTTATTAATTGCCATTATGTTTCTAAATCAAAACTTAGTTTGCTAATGTAACTTTAAAAAACTTCAAAAGAATATTAAAGTTATTTGAACCAGGTTTTGTGATATTCCTTTTGAAAATATACATAAATAAATATACACTATATTATTCAGTTGATGATTGGTTTTTGTTGAAAATTCTTTTTCAGCTTTTGTGCTTTCAATATGTTCATAAATAATAAATATTATAATTAATTTGATCGACTTGAAGATATACTTCTCAATTTTCACTTCTTCTCTTCTTTTTTGGTTTGTTCAGCTGTTAAGAGAGCACTTTGTATTCCAACTTTTTTCAATTCCTCAACTAATTCACCAGACTGGTGCATTTGTAGCATGATGTCACACCCCCCTACAAACTCCCCATTAATAAACACCTGTGGTATTGTTGGCCAATTGGAATATTCTTTGATACCTGTAACATGTTTTTATGTATAAAGTCATTTTAGTTACACTGTTTAAAAATTGATGGGATGGTAGCTTAGAAACAGGAGATGGACATAGGATACTTTTTATTCCATTCAACCTCGTACCCGTGTGAAATGACCAGCCATTATATATAAGACGCGTTTTTTCAAATAACTATAATGCATCTGACATGGAATAACAATTTGCAAATGACATCTAAACATAATTTTGTTAGGAGTCAACTAAAAAAAAATGCGGCAGTTGATAACCACAGGACATTGCTAGTATCTTAAGGAGGAGTTATTTTCATCCTAATTTTATGAATTAAAATTTAAACATATTAAAATATAAAATTGAACTTGTAAATTGTAACAATTAGGAGCATCGGATCATCGGAGCAAACTACATAATCACTTAACAATTACAAATCTTTTGAAATTAATGGCATCAGATTTACTTAATAATATAAACATAATTAATATGTATTATATAAGTTGGTTTTCTTAAGACGTTTGTTACCCTACCTTGTCGTAGACTTTCGTCTGAAAGAACATCATGACTGACGTACGGTACGGCATGCATCCTCATTATTTGAACTACAGCGTTACTAAACCCACACCGTGGAGCATCTGGAACACCTTTCATGAACACTACAACCTTATTATCTTTTACTATTTTGTCTATTTTCTCGTTTATGTTAGCATTAGCAAATGAGCGACATGGAGCTAGAATTGTGCTATTAAATAATGGTCGGAAACCTCTTCTCATCAGCGTATTCATTGCAAAACTTATTTATAAGTTCTAGTACAATAAAAATAAATTGTGCTGTATTAAAAAAAATGCACTTCTTTTGCAAATTCACGTCAAGTGCACAAAATCAAATGTCATTGAAAATATGCAAAAGTCCTTGCCAGTGTTAAAATAAAATAGAATAAATATGAACTTACAACAAAACAACAAATACTATTAAATATATCAAATGTATGGTGAAATTGGTCTAATAACAAATTTAATATTTAGAATAATGTAAAAGGCTGAGGGAATATATTACCTTCTTTAGTAATCTGTATTTGTATTTTTCTATTTTTGTACGCTCATTCAAGTTGAATCTGTTCTTGAAAATTTATTTAGAAAGGTTTATTTTCTTTTAGCTTACTGTTCATTGCATTAGTTTATCTGTGGTCTTTTTTCTTTTTGCCTTAATCAATTTGATTTTGTCACTTCTGTATGTTTATTTCATTTATGAACAATACTAAACGTTAGTTAATTCGCTTTGATCAAATCACAAAATGGAAAATGCCGAAGAAGTCTTTCATTTATTAGAAGAATTTTCGAAACGGAAGCCAAAAACTATACCGCAAGAGTTAAACGACTACTTGGCGTACGTAGCGCGTACCGGTGATCCCGTGTATCAATGGTCACTTGTGAAAAGTTTATTTAAAGAGAAGCTCTTGAATGTTATAACTGATTTCTACGAGACGACACCGGGTATTGAGATACCGCCGTATCCAAATGTCGATCCATTTAATTACGATGTAATGAAAAACAGTTTACTGGAAAGGCTTGACAGTTTTACATCGGCACCATTTACCATTCAAAGAATTTGTGAACTACTATCATTTCCACGCAAACAATATAACCGTGTCGATAAATTTATGAGAGCGATTGAGAAGAATATTTTAGTTGTAAGCACACGAGAGCCTGGTCTGCAGCGTCACATCGAACAGGAGAATGGTGAGCCAATAGAACCTATTGTTAATGGCTCCGACAACAATTCTGAATACAATGTAGATGTTGAAATGGAAGATGTATCATGGAAAGAAAATTCAGAGCACAACAACACTGACCCCCAACCGAGTTCTTCAGATAGCCATATCTCTGTTGATAACAATGAAGAGAAGGAGCATACAAAGCAGGAAACCATAATGGATACACAAGAAAAAGCAAGCAGTGGAGTTGAGATCACTGAAACAGAAAATTCAGAGGGCAACATACCATCTGAAGAACCAGAAAATAAGACCAGTGAAACTGAATCAGTGACTTCAGAATCAGTATCAGTAAGTTCAGATGAGACTCATGAAGTTTTGAAAACTAATTCATCTGTATCTACAACAGTAGTTAAAGAGGATGATGAAATGAAAACAGATGAAATAACAAATATATTAATTGTACCAGAAATCAAAATAGACGATGCTGAAATGACAGAGCAAAAACTTAAAGCACAATATGAAGACACAATTGAATCTAAAGAAGAAAACAAAAATGACAAGGAAAGTGAAGAACATAAACCTAGCAGCGTAGATCTTCCACAGGCAATAAGTGAAGACAGTTGTTCAAGTTCCAATAGTAAAGAGGATGTTGCCGAACCTAAAATAATTTCTGAGGTCTCAACATCCAGTGAAGAGAGTTCATCGTCAAGTGATAACACTGACTGTAATAGTAACTCACCAAGAGCTGACCCTGAATCTCAAACAGATATTCAAGTAGAATCAATTGTAGTGGAGAGTGCCAAAGAAGAAATTGCTAAAATTAAAGAAGACGAAGAGCAAATCAATGAAACATCACCAAATCCCCCGATAGAGAATCCTACAAAAACATCAATTCAAACGGATAATTATTCCATAAGTGATGTTAACTCAGACATACAACAAATACCTTCTGATGCCTTCTCCAAGTCGGAAGATATTAAAGAAAATAAAACCGTTGAAGAAAAGACTGAGACCAAACCTGAAGACATCACAACACAAAATAATGAAGCAGAACAAACCCAATGATTAATGTGATATAAAAGTGTAATTGTCAATAACTGTGGCTTATTTTGAATAAGAAACAATTTTTTTTTATCAAATGTGGCTCACTTAATGTAAGATTAAAGACTTATTTAATAAAGTATTGAAAGTAGTAATACAATTTAACATCCATTATTTATTGTCTGAATAATACAAAGATAAATAGAAAATTGCCCAAAATATATTACTATGTTTAGTTTGATTTGATTTAAAATAATCAGATCTGTATTTCTCGGAATTACTTTAGAATTGATATGACATATCTAATACTATAAAGTCGACAACCGTGTATATTTGTTCATGACACTTTAAAAACTTTAGGAAAAAAAATTTGAAAGTAGCAAAATCAACATCTATTTTATTTTTAATTTACGTCATATTGAAGACCTGGAGAAATCTACATTACTTACTGCATTTATTTCTAAATACAATTCAATATACTTGAAACAAGGTTTTGAAATTTTTTAACACATTTTTGTGTTCCCAAGGTTATTTTATGTTTATTTAATTACATTGCTATATGACAGTTAACAGGATTAGACGGTTAATAGGTTCTGTAATGACTTACATCACCAGTTCTAATGCTAGACATGTGCTAAGTAGCTTAACTAAAAATCCATACATACATACATAGCTAGGCTCAAGGCTGAGTTAACATACCTGTCACTTCTGGGAAGAACTGTATTGGATTCTATTTTAATAACCTAAGTTAAAGTCCAAACCCTGAGTTCCTTTAGATGACCTAAAAGATTGACAATAACAGTCACAAAGATGGTTTTTCTTTTTTTGATTTTTTATAAATTATACTTGTAAACTTGCTAAAATTCCGGTTTCCGTCGTATTTTATGGCATACGGCTATATGGAGTAATTATAGGCAAGTTAGCCTTTTGGGGTTCATTGCAAGGCAGCAAGTAGGATATAAAGGTAAAATAAAAAATATTTAGATAAAACTAATTTATCTATACATCTATCACAATTATTTCTATATTAAATAAACTATACTGGGATATTTTACATATATTTTTGTTGTAATACATAATGACAACAATATTTTTGCACCCGTACATGTGCATTAACTTATGTAAATTTATGGTTTAATGATACATTCTTTGCAAGAAAGTTATTGGACTCTATGTTGTAAGTGAGTATTACATTTAATGTAGGAAAATTTTAGATCAATTATGATATATTTTAAACCGAACTGTGGTAGACAGACACAATTCAATGCGGAGCCCTCCCTAGAAAACACATACGTATGGTTTTTGTAGAGAGATCAGACAAAAGTTAAAAAACAAACTAAGGAAAGCTAAGTACATTCACCGTTATCCTAGGAGACCATAACAAATATTATTAAAAACAATACAGGGCATGTCTAAATATTTCAGTTTATATTTACATTAAACTTATGTTTAACCTACATACAAACATCTATTTATGACAAATCAATTCTAAATTATTAGATCAAATTTATCATTTCAGAAAATATCACGTACACACTCATTTAATCACTGATTTACAAAAACCTAACCTAACATTTAAGCAATAAGACATAAATTTACTTTTTTGAACCGAGAACTCTAAGTTCATTCCTCAGTATTTTTCCCGCCGCGTTCCTCGGTATCGACTCCATGAATGCGACTCCGCCTTCTAGATGTTTGTATTTGGTTAGCTTTTGAGCTACAACATCGTAGACTTGTTTCTCCGTTAACTTGTTGTTTGGTTTTAAAACAACAAATGCTTTAGGGACTTCCCCGGCCAACGCGTCCGGTATACCGACAACGGCCACGTCCGCTACTTCCGGCTGCTCCATTATCACGCTCTCTATTTCTGTAGGTGAAACCTGCGAATAAAAAAATAAATAAATAAACACTTACGTCTATACATTAAATATTTTCATTAAAGCTTATATCATGACGACTAAAGTAATAACTGAAATTCTATCATCAACCAACCGTCCTCTTTTGGTTGGCCATTTATAAGACCACCATAAAAAACCTTGACCAAATCATCGGTCCGCCTCGCGGGAGGCCTAGCCAAGTTGTTTCCATACTAGAGCCACTAGATCTTCGGCCTCATTGGCCATCCGTTCGGTGAGTAATAAGCTCATACCTGGTTGCCTTTAACTTTAATGAGCTCCTTGGTCCGGTCCACGATGTAGAAGTACTGGTCGTCGTCGTAGTACGCCACGTCGCCGGTGTGCAGCCAGCCCTCGCCGTCCACCGTCTCTCTGGTGGCCTTCTCATTGTTCCAGTAACCTTTCATCACCTGACACCAATTATTTACTATAGATATATATATTTTTAATAGTAAGCTAATCATGTTTTAAACTAGTGTAAACTCGGCGCATATAACATTTAAAGTTTGGCACAACTATACTACTATTATTTCTAATTATAGAAAATCCATCAGAAATTAAACACGTTATTTGTTTTACCTTTTATTTAAACGAAACTTTTCTCTATTTGTACAAAGTGCAGTATTAATTTGAAAATTGACGCACTCATTAAGGAAAGAACCACCGCGATGATTTATATAAGATTAACGCAATCTAGTTAAAAACAATGAGAAACTTATTTACTAAGAAGATGTTTGGGTATTAAAAAAAATTGTGATAAAATTTGATTATACTGTATTATTTTCTATGTAAAATAAATGGTACATTAAAATGTATTTGTTTCATTCTATTTCTTGATAAAATACCATAATAAATACATTACCTGTGGCCCTCGTAGATATAGTTCTCCTGATTTATGCGAGTCCAACGTTTCCCCTGTAGAGAGGGAAACTATCCTGGCCTGAGTGCTGGGGATGAGCTGGCCCACGGAGCCCACTTTACTGTACGGGTAGATGTATGGAGTCATTAGTGTGACAGGGGAACTCTCTGTCATGCCGTAACCTGTAACAAATGTGCCAACATAATATTTTTTTTTAATATGCAACATTATTGTAATTCAACTGGCAGCAACGAGCAACCGGTGAAAAAAAGATTACACGAAATTAAAACCTCACTTATTGAGTTTCCAAAAGGATTTTTTTAATCCGATTAACACTTAAAATATTGGTGCCTTTAAATTACTAATTTTTACATTCATTATAATTTGTACAGATTTGTTAAAACTTACCTTGCAATAATTTAATTTCATCCTTCGTCTTTTCACATTTAAGCAGAAACTTCTCCAGCATACTGTCCGTGGTGGGTGCCGCGCCCACCATGATCGTCTCCACAGACTGGAGGTGTTCCTTCTTCACTAAGGGATGTGTAGCGAGGAACGCCAGGAGTGAGGGTACAACGAATAATGTAGTCGGTTTATGATCCACTAAACATTTGATGTAGTCTTCTGGCGTGAATCTGAAAGACAAAAAACATTTTTTTTTGTAAAACATTTAAAACTAATATTACTTTATAGTAATAGATACCATAGCATTTATGCGCACGATATTCAAACTAAGGGCACATCCCTTAGTCTTGTGGCGATCACTGTGCCGACAGGAACGTACTACGTGAACAATAAAGGAGAAAATGCAACACGACTCCAAAATATAAAGTACTCGTAATGGTATGTATTTATGATTTACGTTGCCGCCATCTGGTGGGCGTGATACCGTACTTAGGCATGGAGACGATATGGTATCCCAGACTCAGGTTGTAGTTGAGGACTGCGTTGAAGCCGTAGATGTGGAAGAAGGGCGGCACCGTCAGGATTACGTCCCCGTGCCCTAAAAGAATAAAGAATACGAAATATTTACACCATCACAAAAGATATCCAAGAGTTTACACTAATAATAAACTTGTACGATATTTCGATCACACAACTAAGTTTAAATTAAAATCAAATACGAGCAACAAGCAGTAAAATACAGCTTTTGAAATAAAGTATCCCTTTAATAAGATCTGACGTTTCAAGACCTACAAGAGGTTAGAAGACGGACATAACCTATAAACTACCCACCTTTTTCTCCCTGATACTTCATGATTTTGGGACACTGTGCCTGTTTCAAGTTAGACACGAGGTTCTTATGAGAGAGCATGACGCCTTTGGGCATGCCAGTAGTGCCGCTGGAGTATGGTATCAGACAAACATCGTCGCAGTTCAAAGTCGGTAGGTCGGCTTTGTGGTCCGCCATTAAAAGCGAGCGCAGTCCAAATATTCCTATAAAGAAAAAAATGTGCAAAAAAATCTCCACAGTTTAAGGGATATAGGATAATATGATGTCCTAGTCTCCGGGGTTTTTTTAAAGTTTTAAGAAGTAGCCACAGTACAGGATAAAGGTATTCCAATGTTAATGATTTTTTCGGCAACTAAGTAAAAAGAAATCATCCTTTAAAATTGATTTATCCTAAAATTGTTTTACTTATATTTAGTTAATCAGTATTACGTTGCACAATATATATTTTTCTATTTTAAATATCAATGTGTCTTTATTGTTGTTTCAACAGGTATAGAGCCTACAACCAAAAGTATGTACAATTATGTTATATTTTTTATTTATCTATAAAAGAAAGTAGAGTTAGTTACATTAATTATAACTCAAGGACAGCCGAACCGATTTGGCTGAAAATTGGTAAGGAGGTAGCTTAAAACCAGGAGACGGACATAGGATATTTTTTTTATCCCGTTTGACCGCGTTCCCGTGTTACTGTGACAAGTGACTATAAAACGTGGTATAACTAAAACGCGTCAGACATGGAATAACAAAACGCAACAGCTAAACATAATTTTGTTAGGACTCAACCGAAAAAAAGGCGGCGAGTGAAACTGCGAGGTATTGCTAGTTTTTTTTTTACCTTTAACTTTATCGTCTTCTCCTCCCACCCAAATAGTTCCTTTATAATCTTTTAGTGACTTGCTGACGTCTTGTGCTATCGGCATGAACATCTCTATGGTAGCTATTGATTTAACGCCGCAATCAGTGAACTGCCTCCGGACTTCCTCTGTTACAATAAATTTACATTATAGTATAAAATTTATAGAAATCCTTTAATAAATTATAGTGAACAGGTACAGTTAGTAAACAATGAATTAACTTGCCAGCAGTATATAATGGATTAGCGAAAGTAACCACCAGACCAGCGCGGATAGCGCCGTGAATAAGGGCAGCGAACTCAGGGATATTGGGTAGTATCAAACCAATGCGATCTCCTGGAGATAGCCGCATGTGGCCCAGCAGCGCCATCGCGCATTTCTCCACCATCATTCTGAGCATGCCGTATGGGTACGAACGGCCTGAAACGCCGCATGTCTAAATAGTAAAAAAAATATATTAATGTGACAAATGAAACGAGTAACCGAATACTTATAAAATACATATAAAAAAATAACTCATCCTTGTTTTCCCCGAAGGAGTAGGTGCAACTAGGTGACAGGCTTGATTGCATATTTATTTATTTCATTTATAAATGTGACAGAATATAAACCTGTCATCAAACAGCCACATGTTTTGGCATTTTATAAAAAAGTAGGAAAATTACAATGTTACAAATACACCGCCTACCGGAATTTGAACCGACCTTAAGATCTTAACGCATAGATAACATTCATTATAATTAACACAAAAAAATGTTGCATTTTTTTCTTTATTCTTTTTATATCTGATAATATCTTTAAAGGGCGCGTTCGAAATTAGGCCGTAATTGGTAAAAAAAATTACCATATTCAGTTTTAATTACCATTAGTAAAAAAATCACTACTCCGTAGCTTATTACATGTATAACTATGATAACAATAACGTTTTACTATCTTAGTTTCGAATCCCGGGCAAGGGCAAAAAATTATACATTTAAAAAAAATTACTAACAATAAATTGTTTAAGGATCTAATCGGTGCATTACGGGAAATGGGTCGGCCTCTGGTCACGTGACGTAATAATCCCTAAACTTGGTATTTAGTTTGTTCATAGTGTTTACTATGAAATCACTTGGCAAGTGACTTCACGTAACCTTAACCTTCGGACAGCGACTATTAATATTAGCATCTCAGTACGCGTCCGCGTTCAAGCAAATATAGATTGCCGCGAACTTTGTACCGCACGACATTTTCATATTATCGCCGTCTAAACTTGTAAACGCATCAAAGATTCAGAATTGTATCCGTAATTGTGATTTTGTGATTATAAATAATTAACAAATATGGAATATTTTTAATTAATAAATTTTCAGTCATTCTAGCTCTGTAATGTCCAATGTTCCTTTTTCGAATTAAAATTTTGTATATATATTTTTTAATTTGGTTGAATACAAATTTTATTTAATCCATTTAGATATCTTATTTTTCTTGTAAAAATATTAAGATACATGACATATTGTATAATTGCATCGAAAAAAAAAATAGAATAAAATTACAGATAAGGTAAAATAAAATAACTTACCACAGAAGGTTTGTCATCCCATAACTCATAATCACTAAATACATATTCCGTTAAGGTTTCATTTCCAACTTTAATTTCACCCCAGGGGGAATTTAAAATTTTGCTATCTAAATCTGGTGCAGCTTGCGTTCCAAAAGGGCGCGTTAATGCGCGGGAATTCGGAATTGACCGCCATGTTTTTTGTTTTCTAAAACTTCTCTTGTAAGGGGCAATATTTAATAAATGTTTCGTGAAACAATCAAAGATTTTACTGAGAGACATATTAAAAGAACGTGTCAGTTGAAGAACAGCGCGCAAATAACAAACAAGCGGCTTGCGTTGCGTTTTGGCGCGCTCCACATAAACCGTCATAGGGCAAGGTACGCTCGGTAATTCATAAAGATAACAATCTTTTGATATGTACAAATAACGCAGTAATTATGTTTCCTTATTACACAATGATACTGTAAACAGATCCGGTTTCTTTATTATGAAACTTTTTACTATTTTATTAATATATTTTCATAGAATAATCTACATTGCATTTAATTCAATATTGACACCATGTACGAATCAATAATTCCATCCTAATAAATTACTAACAACCCGCTCCATCTTCCTACGAGTACCAAAACATTTGTACGCCATTTTTCTTTTCAAACCAGACTAATACTTCTTTATACCTAATCGTTCCTTCAAATGGTTGCCGTAAAAAATCCGTTCTTAAGTTTTTAAGTCCAAAGTTCAACAGATAGATACGACGACTTCGTTTCACAATACGCCTTTATGTCACTGGTTAAAATGTAATTAATTTTAAATTAACTATAATCAATTTAAATTATCAAATACATAAAGCAATGTGTTTCTAATTTGTATTTTATTTGGTAATGTCGTTATGTAATTTTTGGAGCAATTTCTTAATATGTCATTACAATTATATGTCCTTATCATTATAAATTCAAAGAAAACCATTGCAATGGCTTAATTATATACTATTGCTATAAATAAGATTACGGAAACCCCTAGAAAAGTCAAAGGTCTTTTAGAATTAGCATTAAATTGCCCGGTACTATCGTAGGACAGGCGCTCAATTTGCATACATTTGTCACATATATTCATTTATTAGTAGATTCGAGGGTCGCCATTTTTAAAACAAGGGAAAATAAAGGCCGCTTTTACAGTCATACTCAGATATCGGTAGTTTTCTATTTTAAATAATGATACAATGGGTTAAAAAAAAGAAGTTATTAGCGCACTCAGAATGAATTACTCAAAAACGTCCCAATTGGGACATTCTTTTAACACTTTTTATTTTAACAATTATTGTTTAATTTATTTGGTTATTATTTCTGTTTGTGTAGTTACAAGCAAGATGGATCATTGATAGGATGTTTGTTAAAAATTCATAGCCCATTTAAATAATATACCAGTGTGTTTTTGGCCAAATTTACCACTTTATAGGAATTATGACTTCTAGAATTGCTTTATGTTCTCTTTTGATCGGCAAAGTTCTAAACAGTTGGTTGGTGCGTTTCAAAAATAAAAAAAAGTATATTAAAAATAACAAGAACTATTTTATTGCATTTCACTATAACAAACTAAGCCAATACCCATCAAATATATACAATAAAAATATTCGTACATAATAATTTTAATGTGACCCCAATTACAACGTTTATTTTAAACAAATTGTGCATATTTCACAATTAACTTTGTCTTTTATACAATTACCATACTTTAGGAACAATCAATTTGGGTAATTTGAACATTGATATTTGAAATAGTATCAAAATCATTTAATCCTCGTAATCTCTTATCAAATAATTTTAATATAACCAATAAATATTTTGAGCAGATTTTATAAAGTGAGATGGATATTTCGACTCATGCGAAGAAAAGAGTTACATCTGTAATGTACATTTGTAATATGGTACAAATGTTGCACCTCTGCTACCCCTCCCGTGAATAAAGGCGTGAAGTACAAACGTTACGAAATAGTGTTTTTAATGCGTATGTTTTACTTTTGCTAGCTGCCGCATAGTAAAAGGTAGATTGGTTGATAGAAAGTAAACGCATTAAATACAAGTTTGAAATGTTTACCCCTTTTAAATTAACAGGTCTTATATGACATTACAATACAAAGACGTTGAAAAATTAATTTTAAAACTGGAATATGGAAATCGAAATAAGGTATAAATATGGAAAAATATAGAAGAATTAAACGAATTTATAATGATAGTCGGGTAAAAATTAGTTTTTTTACCACTTTAAGGAGAGTACTTACTAAAAAATTAAATTGGTACCAATTATCATATATACGCAATTAAGAAATTATTTTAAGGTTAAATTTTTAATATTAAAATAATTCCGAATAGTCGAAGTGTGAAATAATATAGGTGTAAAATTTTAATATAAAATGACACGTTTAAATTTACCCAAAATGACATACATTTCTATTGTGACACCAAAAACAAGGAAATAGGTAAAAAAAATATTGCAAAACGCATGCTAAAGGATACAAAAAAGGAGGTAACTATAACCGTCAAGTACGATTTTTTTATATTAACAGAAATAATTTTTCTACATTATGATATGAAAAGAAAAACATATCTCACGCTTGTATTCTCCGAAGGGATAGGCAGAGGTGCAACTAGTGCGCCCACATTTAGCCACATGTTTTTCCGTCCCATAACGTGATAGGGGGCGAGCCTATCGCCATATCGGGCACAAATTCCAAACTCCGGGCTGATATCAAGTTGAAAAAATCCAATATCAATTTTCCCGAACCGGGAATCGAACCCGGGACCCCGGTATTATGATATGGTGTCAATTAAACTAATATTTTATTTACTAAATGTGATGCAAATATTAGATGCGTGATTTTTTTGTGCGGCATTTTAACACATTTATTAATTTCACATTCATTACATAGAGTATTTTAATTTGAATCAAAAATATACAGATTTAATGTCACTGTTAGAATTTTTCTCATATTGCAACACCGTCACGGTAACACCCATTTAAATATTTTTATATTCTATATAAAACATATTTATTAATTTACGAAAAAAAATATCCCAACATAAAAAAAATAAATAATAAAACTTTTCTATTAAATAACATGTTACGACCTGTATCCGATGCGGCCGTCGTCATTGTCTATGGACTTCATTCTTTTCCCTCGTCTTCGAGGCGAAGGTTTGGTGGGCGATGAGTTGTTTGAAGACGCCATTCTCTCTGGACATCAGGTCCCTGTAGGTGCCCTGCTCTGCGACGCAGCCGTTGTCGACGACGGCCACCTCGTCCGCCGACTGGATGGTGCTCAGCCGGTGCGCTATCGTCAGCACTGTGCGGTCCTTGCTGATGTCCTTCAGCGCCTTGTCCACGAGGAATTCTGAATAAGCGTCCAACGCTGAGGTAGCTTCGTCGAGTATGAGAATTTTCGGATTCTGAAATTAAAAGTAGATTTTTTTTTAAATCTCCAAGGATGGTCACAGGAATGTAATAGAGATATTAAAATTAGAGGATACATACATATTTGTTTTTTATATGTGGTAGATAAACATTGAAAAAAAAATATTTTCAAGAAAATATGTAGTTTATTACTAAAGAAGGCTAAAAATGTGGAAAAAATATATATCGACTTCTTGTAAATAATAAAATCATCTGTATCTCTTTGGCACTAAATGATATTTTCGACAGTGGAGTGTAAGCAATGAGGTGAAAGTTGTGACCTTGACGATGGCCCGCGCGATGGCGACGCGCTGCTTCTGTCCGCCGCTGAGGTGCGAGCCGCCCGCCCCCACCCCGCGCCGCCAGCCCGCGCGCGACGCGCCCAGGTCCTGCAGCTGCGCCGTGCGCGCCGCCACCAGCCACGCCGGCTCCATCTTACCCTACGCGAACGATTGTATGTCTTATTACAACACTAAAAAGTTGATAATCACTTCACAGACTTGTAATTGTCTAACAAGTCTATACTATATATACATAAAAATTAACGTGTGTCTGTCTGTTTGTCTTTACTTGATAGATTCAAAAACTAGACTTGCAATCTCGATGAAAATTTGAAAAATTATTAGGTATTTCCCCGGAAATACTTTTTTAAAACATTCTTATATTATATTCAGACGACATATGCCTACATATGTATAATTTTATTTTGACGTATTGCATATATTTGATCATTAATACATTATGTTTGTATCAAAAGTGAGTTTTTGTTCGAACGCAGCGACATGTGAATGGTCGCAGCTGGTGGTAATACATTACATCGTATTGTATCGTCTCCGGCCCGTCGTCCAGGGCGCCGTACAATATATTGTCTTTAATCGATCCGCTGAACAACACCGGCTCCTGAAATGTTCATTAAAATATAACAAAAACTTCTATTAATTAATGTCCATTGTAACGTCTCGGTCTATATCTGATTAACATTTACAGTCGTCATCTTATTTACATTATTATCGTAAACAAACAAATCTAAATAACTTGACCGTCTCTTAACATGCATTTTTTTAAATATGCCTTTCCGCCCTGAAGCGGGAAAGAGTGCATTATATCTACTATATAAATTTTTATACCTTCTGTCTACCTGCTCTAGCAAAGATCTATCTACTAGAGCAGGGCTTCTTAAACTATGGGTCGCGACCCCAAATGTGGTCGCTTAGCTAAAGTCTGAAATCGCGAGAGATTTTAATGTCTGTAACATTGTACAGTGTCGCGCCTCCCTATCTATAGCCATATATATGTATATTGTTACCTGGTAGATATATCATGAAAAAATATTAATTTATCTTTCTTTTATTTTTATATGAGGCTGCTAAGAAACTCGCCATCATAATTGGAGTCGTGAAAGAAAAAAAAGTTTAAGAAGCCCTGTACTAGAGTGAGCTAGTATAAAATGTTAATATAGGCCGTATATTCTACCTGACTCACGAAACCAATATGGCTCCTCAACCAAACCGGATCCAGGTGTCTTATATCCACACCGTCCAACAATATCCGGCCCTCGTCAGGGTCGTACAGCCTCAGTATGAGCGAGGCGATGGTACTCTTGCCGCAGCCGGATCTGCCCACCAGGGCAATCGACTTGCCCGGCGTCAGATGTAAGTTCATGCCCCTGATCAACGGGGCCCCTTGGTACGAAAACGTGACGTTGTCTAATATTATTTCACCCTTCGGCCTCGTCTCCGGTCGAAGGCCACCTGGGAGGTAAAGTTTATGCTGCTGAGCAAATGAGCTAATTAAAGATATAAAATGCATACTATATCTGTATGAAATGCTTACATAAAACAGATAAATACTACCAGAAGGTGAATTAAAATAGAAATTACATAAAAAATGGTCATAAATTTGATTAAAATCAGTTTTTAAGTTTTTAATGAATAAGCACAATGACAATGTATTGATTTTCGCTTAATCCTTTTATGATAGTGCTTTTTGCTTAAAAAAAATACTGTTTGGTGGATTTAAAACAAACCTGTTGAGGGAATCAAAGGTTTCCTGTCCATTATCTCCCAGAGTCTCGTCGCGGCGCCCAGGCCCTTGTTGAGCTCGGTGTAGAACCCACTGAGGCCGCCGATACTGATGCCGACGTACGCTGCGTACAGCAGGAACGAGGTGAGGTGTCCGACCGTGAGCTGGTCCGTCGCCACCATCCCCCCGCCGTAGTACAGCACCAGTAATATTATAGTGTTACCCGCGAGCCCTGTCTAGGAGACACATTCATTGTTTTTGTATATAAAAATAACAATCATCGTGTGAGAAATAATGCCGACATAAAATAGACTATATCCTCTTAAGAATTAAAAAAAATCGCCTGTATTCCCTAGAGAGGTGCAACTAGTGCATCTCTGCCTACCCCTGTGCACATTTCACCGTATGTTTTGCCGTCCCATCATGTGATAAGTGGTGAATCTATTATCGCACACAAATTCCAAATTCCGGGCTTATATTAAGTAGAAAAAACCCAATTATCACTTTTGCCCGACCCGTGCTTCGAACCTGACACCTCAACTTTGCAGCCGTGCCGTATGCCGTGCGTAATACGTGATACCACTGAGCCACCGAGGAAGTTTCTTAGGAATTAAGTTCTACATTTTATTATCAATAGTGACTTACTACACATAGTGACTGTTCTTAAAGATGTAATGGTCA
>JAABKM020000006.1:3888036-3901061 GCA_016277805.2 Papilio aristodemus | reverse complement strand
AAAATTATTGAAAAATTATATTTTCAGAGGGTCAAGAATATTATTGCGAGAAGCACGACATTTACAATCAATCGTGCAACATTTCATTCTCGTCATTGAATCAGATGCAACTGAACGTCCCCGAGCCGGTGGAGCCGAGGGAGAGCGCTAACACCTTCCCCGACTCCGACGAGGAGTATCCCACTGAAAACAATCTGAACCAGACCGACTTCTCGCACACGAAGCCCATTGTAATCGAGTCGGAGCACACGAAGAGCGAGAAGATCCACACGAACGACTCGGCGAATCATTCGTTCGACGACGGAATGGATGTTGTCGATGGCTTCGTTCCCAAACCGGACGGAGTCAATGGATTCGATCACGTCGATCAGAAAAAGCAACCGAATTCGGTCGATAGTGGTATATCTAGTAATGTGAATGGAAATAATAGTGACAAATTACATATTAACGGGGCTATGGACGTCGATGAACATAAGGAAGTAGAGAAAACGGTGATGACATCTCGGCTGTCGAACGCATCGTTAAAGGATAATTATGATGAAAGTGTGATGGAGTGTGATGTGTCGAGACAGAAGAACTCTAATGGTCTAGGAAATGGCGCTGAAAAAAAGAATGGAGTTTCTCTTAATTTAAAACTACAAAGTGAAATGAGGTATGATATTTGGTTCACTTATATAATTTTTTGTAATAGAAAACATTATTGATACAAAAAAATAAAGTAATTTATCTTTGTTGTCAGTTTCCAGCCGCCGACAGTGTGCGGGGGCGGCGGCGAGTGCGAGGCGGGCGCGGCGGGGGCGGTGCGGGCGGCGCGCGCGGCGGGCGAGTCCCCGCTGCTCGCCTTCACCGCGGCCGAGCGCGCCGCCCTCGCCGCGCTGCCCGCCGCCGCCAACCCGGACGATTTGTTACTACTGGCGACACTGCACAAGAAGGGTGAGTCTTAATGTCTGAAACTAACAAGTATTACACTAGTAACCAGGATTACATAAATAAATATTTACTAACGCCCGTAACCCAGAGGTTACTTCTACATCCATACTTACATCTTAAAAAAAATATATATCATGCCTGTATTCCTCGATGGGATAGACATAGGTGCAACTAGTGCACCCGCATTTTGCCAAATTTTGTTCAGTCCCATGTTGTGATAGAAGTCTATTGCCATATCGGGCACAAATTCCAAACTCCGGGCAGATATCAAGTTAGCAAGCAGATATCAAAACCCGATATCATTTTTCCCGATCCGGGAATCGAATCCGTGACACCACTGCGTCACCGAGGCAGTTACATCTTAAAAATAAGTAAAACTTGTAAAATAATTACCGTCTTACACAAGTCATTCATAAATATTACCTTAGCGATAAGTGTCACACAAGTACTAAATATATAACGAATTGTAAATACATAAAAACCAAATAGAAATTACCTTAAATTGCCAAAGTTTTAAGTTTCGGATTTTGAATATAGCTTCTTTGTTATTAATACTATTAATTAGTATCTTTTTACAGCAGTGTTACGAAATTTTAGTAACATATAATAATAACCTTTCTTTGTAACGAACTTGCTAATTCATTGAAGGCATGATAACATACTTAGAAACTTGTTTAGATTCGGTACATTTAATTGGACAGGTTATTTCCGCGGCGAAACACATTTGGAAGAGATAATGTTCATGGAGAATGTGACTCGGTCACAGTTGATGCAACTGTTGGACAAGTTCAAGGGAGTACTCATCACATTCGAGACCGAGGACCCCGCGGTCGCCATGCTGTATCCATACCAATAACCAAATACCAACTAGGTGTGCTGTTTTAGTATTAAACGAAATTGAAATAAAAAAAAAATATTTGTTTTAATTCTATCTGTGCTTTATAGCTTAGCTATGCTATCTCAGTATCTTAACGGCTAATTGAATTTTTACTCTGTAATTAAATTGAGTTATATTTATTCCTAACCTATATTTAAACTATATTTTTCAATATATACCAAAGTTTATTTACCCTAGCTCTTGGAAAAGATGTAATCATTAGTAATATTAATTACTAATATATTGATAAATATAAACTTTCAGTATTAAAGTATTGAAAAACATGTATGTATTTGAAATAAAAAAATATACTTACCTAATTTCTTTGTATTGTAACCACATCAATATTAATAATATTATAAATTATAACAAACATATTTGTATATCAGTGGCATCCTGTTCTGTCTATAATTTGAAAAGATTTCACAGTTTAACTAACAGTTTTTTTTAATAGACCATAATACAAGAGAACCTAACATTTTTTTTGATTCAATCAAATATCTTTAAGTATAATATTGTAATGGGTGGAATAAAATATTGTATACTGTGATGTAACTAATTATTTTAGTATGTTTTATTTTGTTTCTTATGTAAAATGTTGAATTGAAAAAATTGTAACTTATATTTGTTTTTGTAAGTCCGCAAACCTTAAATTTATTAATACTCATTGTGATCATCGAAATTCTATGTGTTGCCAATGTAAAATTAACACAAAAACGTTATTTAGTTTATTTTAATTCTTTTTACGTTTGTTTTATTTATTTTAATTTTTTACTGATATTACAAACACGTAAAGAAATCTTCACACATTTTAATTTACATTGAGTATGGTATCTTTTGGAATTAGTCATTAAATCTCATCTCTACACGTCAATATGTCGATACAATATATTTAATAATTGCATACAAGAAAATTGTTTTATTTCTTTCATGTAGCATAAGTAAAAATAAAGCAAAGAGAGAACTTACATGTACACCCTTAAAAGTTGTTCATAATTTAAGGAGCTAAAGGTCTCCGTGGTATGGGCATGGTACGTGAGAATAGTTTTAGGTATGAATGAGGATATCATTAGAAGTCGGTTTAAGAAATGTCTTCTTGGATCTAATACTTATCGACATATGCGTGATATGAGGAAGCGACTGCTCAAATGGCCGAACTGAAACATGTTGATGAAAAGATATCGTGCCGACCCTGAATAACTAACAGCGTTAAGCGATGATGATAGTACCTTATTAATTAATTCTTGAAGGTAAAACTATAATATTCTCGCTAGAGGTGCGTCTCAACACTGGCCGCCCACGCCATTGTGTATTGGAAGAAAAATTTGGCAAATTCCGATTACTTATAACAAGATACAGGCCGCATTTACCCAAGGGAGTTTTCCGAAGAACTGTTTGGAACAATCACTGTCTTTAGATTCTATAATCGCTCAACACGGCAGGGCGTAAAATATCATCATCACCATTTTGATGGTTGGCATTCCACAACCATACTGTTTTCGCGAAATTTCTTGCCTCGCACAGCCGCATTGTGGAATGATCTGAGCCCAGCGGAATTTCCAGATCGATTCGACATGGAGTCCTTCAAAAAGTGAGCGTACACCTGTTTAAAAGGCCGGCAACGTTCCTATGGTGTTGCAGATATTCATGGGCGTCGATGATCACCTTTTAGGTGAATCCGCTGCTTGTTTGCCCCCTTATAATATAAAAAGCGATTTAGTTTCAGTTATCAATAAAATGCAGACAAATTTGCTAATCGGTGTTTATATTAGCTTTTTTTCAGTTTCGCCACATTGTTAATTAACTACGTTATATGATCGCAGGAAAGCTCTAATCGTCAAAACCAGCTGTCACTGGTCAAATGTCAAATATTGCGAGATGCGAAACAATTGAAATTGTTGTGGTATTATAACATTGTCTTCAACATCTGTTAAATTAAAAAATGAAGAACTTTCCAGTGTTCGTGTTTCCTGTTTCATTGGAATTTTATTTAAATGCAAGGCATACTCACAAACAATTACTTACTGTGTATAATCCGTACGATTTCTCTGTTAATTTCAAAGGTAAATTTAAAACCCACAATAGTATTTAACCATATGGTTCAAGTGGATAATAACTTATTAATTTCAGTGTTATGTACTTCACCAAACAAGTTCACTGTGATAGATCCAGAAGGAGTTATTGCGCCGCAGAGTTGTATAGATATAGTTGTAAGATACACTCAACCTTCTCTGTCGCATTGTAATACAACTGAGAAATTCAGGATAACAATGTATGATAGGAATACTCAGCAGGTAAGATTAATGATTAATACGATTAATGAGTAATACCATAGTAATACTGTTTATTTATTTATGTTTATTGAAGGTGGCAAACGAGCAAGGAAACACCTGATGTTAGGTGACCACTACCCATAGACATCTGCAACAACCAAAAGAATTGCAGATGCATTTCCTATCTTTGGACAGAAGAAGGGATGAACAGAAAAAGGATAATTCCTTTTCCTCTTGGTCCCCCTCCTCTCAAGCTTAATAATGTATAGGATATATCAGTTACTTATTATTGTTAATAGTATATAGATATGTTTTAAAAAGTTATACAATACATACATTCTTTAATTTAAGATAGTTTTCAAAACTTAATTATCAGCTTAGCTTGCTTGTAGTTATTTAAAAACATTTGAAAATCATAAATTAGAGTGGAAAAATTATTAAAAACATCAAACATTTTTAATATTTAAGGAAAACATTCTAACACATCCAAAATATCCTGAATGGTGGCATTCATTTCTATGATTTCCAATATCTTACTGGATTCAAATCAATTCTACAAGCTTGAAAAAGTTGTGTAGAACAATAATATAACGCTCATTACAGGCTCTGGGTAAAAGAGACGTTCCTACAAAACTTATAGAAGGTGAACCTCTTAATACAATGCAAGAAAGTTTTGGAGACAATTTCCATCCAATAACCACCAAAACTCAAGTAATCAGGCCTACAGAAGAACACGGAAAGATGACTTGCAATCACCCCTCCCATCACAGGTATGTATTATATATTAACTACCTGTACCCTTTACACATAGCTATATATGAACACAATTTTAATAGTGCATTATTGTAGTATTAAAATTGTTTATTTCAAGGTGACATGTCAATACAGTGCAGAATTTGTTATCTTTAAATATACAATGACATATACAATCATTATCATTATATCATGATTCTTGTTTTTGTTGCTTTAAATGTTTTTTTACCTGGATACTAAAGTCCGTTTTACGATTCATTTACCATGCATTAAATAGTTATGCTAATTTTGTGATAAGTGCTTTAGTGCAACTTTATCTCTAGATATTTTTTACAATGACACATCATCAGTTTTTGCTTCATCATTTTAAACTGAAAACAGTATTATTTTTAATACTTTGTCTTGAATCAAACTCTACCAAATTATTGTTGTTGAACTTTTTTCCAGAGAACAACAGCCTATAAATGTGGTAGCAGTGGCAGTAAGTATATGTTGTATAGCAGCATTGTTGCTGCCGACCCATCCTGAGAATATCACGCCATCACAACTCCCGGACTGGCTGCATATTGGTTCTAGCCTCAAATTAGTATTCTCCTTTGTACTGGGCTTGGTGAGTATGTTAGTATTAAGACCTTAATTTATTTTTATTCCATCCCTAAAATACGGGCTTAGAAGTGCAGTAAAAGTAAATACAGAGAACCTCAATTTTTTTTTTTTACTTTTAACATAGGTTTTTGACATTTTGTATGTCGATATGTGATTTTAATTCAGATTTTATTACAGTACATATTTGATTGAATTACTTGTGTTATGTATATATGCACTCATTGATCTCCTCAAAACCATATATAATTATATTATTAATACATTAAAAATATATGTAATCTTCAAAGGCAACTTTTGTGTGATATATAACATTTAAATTTTATGCAATGTAGATCATAGTAGATCAAAAATGATTTATAAATACTGTATTTTTTTATACAACAAGGTGGCAAACGAGCAAGCGGTACACTTAACAGTGACCAATGCCCATAGACACCTGCATCATCTAAAAGAGTTGCAGATGTGTTGCCTATCTTTAAAGGACAGAGGAAGGGATCAACAGAAAAAGGATAATTCCTTTACCCATTGATTCCCTCCTCCGTCGAATCCTCTTTCCCCTCCCATTCCTTTCTTATTAGGAAAGGGTGGAAAGGGGAAAAGGATCAGAGTTAGGCCTCCGGCACCTCACTCATCAGACGAAACGCAGTATACTGCTTCACGCCTGTCGTCTGTGAGGTTGTGATATTTCACCGGTCGAGCCGGCCCATTCGTGCAACAGATGTTGTTGTTGCTCACTCTACCACTGATACTTCTTTATTAAATAAAAAAATATTGAACTAAAGTAGTAATATTTTATGTATCGTAATTTAAAACGCAATTTGACCTTTACAATTAATAACAAATTGATTTACAAAATTGTCTCAATGCACCTTTTCTTTGCAAACAAGTCAAGTAAATTTTAGTAACATAAATTATTAATAAGATTTATTACATTAGTTTATGTTTTATTAATGTAATTGTTACATTACAAGCAATTTTTATGAATTTTTATTTATAGGAAAAAGGTTATTCTATGAAAAATCTCTGATTTTTAATATAATACATGACAATGTCCATACAGTTTTGTATGTTTGTCTCAATTTTGCATTCTTTTTTTTATTATTTGTTCTACGTATCTGGTCATTAAGTGATTGTGTTGTCCTAAAAAAGTAAATTTATAATTAAATGTTATGTTAGTGATTTTACTATAAATTCTTATACTTTAGTACTTTTTGGAATTTGGTAATGGGTGCTAAATTACCTTAGTTTTATTGGAAAAAGTGTGATGTTTTTAGTATTTAATGAAATTTGTGCCTGTACATTTTTTAAGTTATGATTTAAGGCCATATAACTTAACTGAATAGAAGGTTTATATGAAGAGAGCTGATTGCTTTGAAATGTTTCTCTCATATATTTTTGTATTTATAATAGTATAACTCGTAAATGTTTGCAATTATTTTATAATGATTTATTATTTGTAAAAAATATCTTAAAGCTGTCAACATATAAAATTCTTCTATATCAAGATGAAAAAACATACAATTATTTTATTGAAATATTGGTCCATATACTGAATTTTTATTATCACAGATTTTTTATTGATTTAATGTTTTGTTAAAATGATAAAACATCTAATGTAAAGATTCTTGACATAAATATTTGCTTATATAATCTTGCTACTACAAGAATGTAGTATTTATTAAATGTAACAATTTTGTGTGTACATATTGATTTCCAAAATGTTATGGATGTATATCTTTTTAATGAATATTCGTAACGCTTTTTAATATGTAAAGGGACCATTTAATGTAAATTTCTGATCATACCAAATATATTCATTATCAACATTGAACTGTTTTATTTCAAAAATTGAGTATTTGATGACAAACTAATATGATACTTAAGTATAAAAAAAATACCTCACGCCTCTAGTACCGGAAGCAGTAGGCAGAGGCACAACTAGTGCACCAACTTTTCGTATGTTTTTCCATCCCATTCTGTGATAGGTGGCAAGCCCATCGCTTTATCGGGCGCAAATAAGTACAGTTAGTAACGAATAAAAATAAAATTACACATTAGGATTATTTCCTTTGGGTCTTGATTAAAGTAATGGGAAGGTAAAATAGAGTTAGTACATGTTAATTTTTCTTTCAATAAAATAAAACAATTTTAACTTTATAATGTCATTTATTCTATCAATTCCTTGGCAATGTTTAACAAGTCGTAAATTTAACGTAACTTTCAAAATTTTTGTTGCATTGTACAAGAAACTATATTAATAATACATTAGACATGAATTGACAATTAGAATTTAATATTGCACGATTAAAATAAAAAACGAGAAGGATAGAAAGGGACGGATTACTAGATTTAATACTGACAAACAACCAAGACAACAAAAACATTTACAACAAATAAATATGTTACTTTCCTCTCTTTCTCTCTTCCCCTTGTGGGAGAAAACTCTGTCTTAAACAGCACATCAACGATTTATTTATTGCATATGAGTAGCAGTCATTTTACACTATCAGGTAAAACCCTTGCTCATTTGCCTCCTTTCCTTCCATACAAAACAATAGAACTGACTTTAAGTAAAATTATTTCTTACATTCATAAACTCTATACATTCTTTACATACGTCTCAAATTATCACGCAAGGGTCTTATTATGACACAAATATAATACATCATGGGCATCATTATCCAAAATTCGACACATACTTTTTTATGATATTTGTCCCTTCCTATTATTTATCGGGAATACTATCACTAGCGAGCTAGGTCCAAAGGTTTTTTTCTACAATCTATTTAGCATAGGAATTTAAATCATGGTTGATATTACTTACGATATGTAATGAAGCCTTGTTTGCTTATCAATTAATTAACATACGGAACATGTATTTCAGGAACGTATTAAGGCTTTTGATATATTTTTTTTAATTTATAAACAATTTCTATCTAAATATAATCAAAAATGAAACACTAAATATTTTAAATAACATACCTCACGCATGTATTGCTACACCCGCACCCACATTTCGGCGTCTGTGATTCGGCGAGCTTATCGCCATATCAGCCACAAATTGAAAGTTTTGAGGTGATAATGAGTTGAAAAAATCCCAATATCACTTTTGTCCGACCCAGGATTCAAACCCAAGACATTGTAGTTAAAATATATTAGTAAGTCTTCCTTAAATACTAAAATGGCAATCATGGCAGGTACTTTGATTTCTAGAGCTAAGCATAATTGATATTTTATCTTCTAATAGAATTCATATATATATAATATTAAGATATGCTACAAGTCAACCATGATATGAGTAAATAATGGATGGAGTACAGTTGCCACTTCAGTATACTTCAGAGAGTTCAATCCGTCTTCAGCCATATCTTTTTTCGTAAAGAAAAACTTTTGATTCCTAGTATACCTAAAAAAATATCTACTTTATTCATAATATCATTTAAAAATATATTTATATTTGAATAAGTATTTTATGTATGTTAAATACCAAACTGTGATACTATAATCACATATATTTTATGCTCCTTTACATTGTTATGAAAAATGGTTCACATTCTTCCTAAGGATTGCCACATAGGTTAATCCTTTGTTGCCCTCATCATGTGCAATGTTTGTCAGATTGTCCATCAATAATTATTCTTAAGACATTATTTTTAAAAAAATCACAGGTCCTACAACTTAGGTCATTATATATCACAACTTACCATCTTCCTTGGTGCTGATTTTGAATCTTATGGTATTCACTAACTTGAGGCTCAAAACTACACATTTTCAACTTCAATGAATCCATTCGAGCAAACAAATCATCATCTTCACCACTCACACCAAAATATTTGTTGCTCATTCCATTTACATTTTTAAATTGTTTTGCCATGATAGCGGTAGCCCCAACAAGGTTTTTTAAATATGGTAATACAAATCTAAAATTAAGGCAAACATTTCAAACTAGAAAATCTTAAATTTTTGAGTTTTGTTGATGATTTATATGAAAATTCAAAGCAATTAAAGCTGTTGTCTATTGCAGATCAGATGCTGATGTAGATGCCATGATTTTTATGTACAAAATTGTATGGTGTTTCTTTTTTTTTCCAAAAAATAAGATTTATGCTTAGTGGCTTCACCTAAATTTATTATTGCTGCCAGACATGTGCCTAGGGTATTTAGTACATGCATATATATTAGCAGGCCTTAATGGTAGCAAGTCAACGTCATGGAGAATGAGACACGGATAACCAGCGTTCATGGCAGCTACAGCACCAATATTTATCAACTTAGCCCTGTTGAATGGTTTTGAATCCAGCTGCTCAACAACATATATCCGATAGTGGACATGTTGGCGACGCAAGAACGAATGCATATACACCAAGAAACTTCGTAACTGTTCTGCCCTGTCCCTGTATTTATTGAAGATATTTAGATTATTTATAATAAGAATTTTGCTTAAATTAAAATGTAATTATAATATACCGATATGGAACGATGATCGCCGAGCTAAATAACGCTTTACACTCTGGTGGTGCATATTCTCCACCTTCCTTTATTCTGTAACCTTCGTTTAAATCGCTGTCTATTATAGTGGTAGGTAATGTTGTACCGTCGTATATTATATCATGGTAATCACAGTCAACTAATGCGGTACTGGAGAAATTTTCAGCAGTTTCTTCGTGTAATGAACTAATGATATTATGTTTCTCTATAAATTCATACGCACGTTGTGTATTCATAACAGGGTGAAGTAATAAAATTAATACTGCAGTAAAAAGCACTAAATAAAAAACTTTCTTTTTGGACACATAACGCATGACAAATAAAAATTATTTTAATTTAAAATCATGTAAATTATTTTTATTGATCAGCTGATACAATTCCTTAGATAAACATTTTGCCGCAGTAATTTGACAGTTGTGACATTTCTTCAAAAATACAATAGTGTAGTGCTGTCTTTGCAATACCTTCATTATATTATTAACGAATAGCCATTAACTGTTTTGAGTAATTTATACTTGATTTACTGTGGAATTTAATAGTACTGCGAGCAACAGAACTTAAACTAAAAGGATATAGTTAAATAAATTTCATATTTAAATATTAAAGTCCAATGGACATTTTATAGTAAAATGTTTAATAACTACAAACTAAAATTAAAACGAACATTGTGGCAATTTAACATTTATAAAGGTACCCGACAAAATTATTTTTATTATTTGACAAAGACGTTAAACGATATAAATATAACAAAAATGTAACAGTGCACTTTATCCCATATTTAATCCTGGCGTGTTGTAATAAATTATATCAAAATGACGTTGATAGGCGAAAAAGAAACAAACATTGACAACGAAAATAAGAGCTCATTGATGTATGATTCAATTGAGGCTGTACGGAAATGTTCAGGACATGATTTATTTAATGTCTCGTGGGAGCCTAATTTAAACGATCATAAAGACAACGAGGGCAATATTTCGCTTCCTTTTGTGAGTATTGTGATGACAGACCAAAGTAGAGTCGATATCTCTACTCAAACAGATCCTTTAGTCTCAGAAATCAGTTGTAGTGTTGTGGATATAAACTTATCGCTTGATAAAGAGTATGATTTCGACGATTCAATATGCTATGAGAAAACTGATTCGAACCCGGCAAGCAAACATTACAGAAAAAAGTCGTTCGAAGACAACGGGGATATTCGTCCCTCGAAGAAAATAAAATGTACAAAACAGGATACCAGTTATATGAAAGATTATTTGACGGAAAATAAATCATTTAAATCATCAGATTCGTCTAGCAGATTATCCACAGATTCTGAAGCATCATTTAAATCTGTAAACAGCAACAGCTCGTATAAAATACGCAAAAGAAGATTGAAATCGGAGACAAATTTACTTAAGGACGCATTGCACAGAGCAAGAAAGAATATCAGTAATAGTAAGTAATCAAATATATATTAAAAAAAAAACATATCTTACGCCTGTATTCCCTGAAGAAGTAGAGATGCAACTAGTGCACCCACATTTCGCCATATGTTTTCCCGTCCTATAATTTGATAGGGGGCGAGTCTATCGCCATATCGGGCACAAATTTCAAATTCAAAAAAAAAATGAAAAAACCCAATATAATTTTTCCAAACCCGGTAATCGAACCCGGAATCCCAGCGTTGCAGCCGCACCGTATACGTGATACGACTGAGCCACCGAGGCATTTAATATAAGTTATATATTTATATTAAATTAATTTGTCTGCAGTCATATGTTCTTACTCCAATAATAATTAACATTGGTGTTGCATGCTTTTTAGTATAACTTTTATTATCTGCACATCTGCCAAATGAAATTCGTCTTCTCCCACTTCCCATTTAAAAAACGATCAATATTTTTTTTCATATTTTCTTTTCAAATCAACACAACGCAGATTATTTTTAATTTTAACATAGGATCCTCTTGCAATTGTTTTTATTCTATGTACGTATCATTTTTTTTACTTTTCGTAATCTCTTCATTCATATCGTCAATATTTATTCAATGCACTCTTTTATAGTTCTTACCACCGTCAAGTATCTTTATCAAAGGTCCTGTTTTTTCTTAAACGTCTTATAAAGATGATATTTTTAAATTATATAATTTTGATACCTAACCTGTCATTAAAGCTATTGAATTCGAACTTGCGACCGTAAAGTAGGACGCAGAAATTAGCACAATTTTTATTCAACTTACAAAATATTTAATAATTAAGAATTTATCTAATTATTAAATATAGTCCGTCCATTTTTACATAGCGGGTTTGCATATAAAAATGCACGATAGTAAAATTAAAGCCAAAATGTATATTTTATCTCAAATTTGTAACTCTATCTCTCTCTCTCTCTCTCTCTCTCTCTCTCTCTCTCTCTCCTCTCTCCTCTCTCTCTCTCTCTCCTCTCTCTCTTCTCTCTCTCTTCTCTCTCTCTCTTCTCTCTCTCTCTCTTCTCTCTATCTCTCTCTCTCTCTCTCTCTCTCACACACACACACACACACACACACAAAACAAAAACAACTTTCCTGCGTCGATGTATTTTCCACTTTCAATACAAAAAAAATCTAAGAAACATTAATATCGATAATAATAAAAAAATTAAATAATATCACAATTAAAAGGTTAATAAATCATCAAAACAAATACAACATAACTTCGATTAAAAAAAAATTCATAACTCCACAGTCGAGTGCAGACAAATATAGACTGTGACATCATTCGCGTTTCAAACCTAACGTGTACACACGAATTCAAGTTTTAACAAGTTTTGTCGGTTAGAAAACAGAATGTAAAATGTGTGCTAATACTGGGAATATTTTGTTGGACGTTCAAATAGAGTGTGATGTCGAACCGGGGATGCTCAATGACTTGTATTGGTTCGTATTCACAGGCGACACGCCGCGCAGAGATAAGGGAAGTCGAAGAGTCGGCCGTGCGAAGTCATGGCGTATTTTGGACATTTGCAGTTGGATTGGACGGAAGGTAAAATTAATATATTGATGTATTGATTACGCCCTGTCCATCCCATTAGAGAAATAAGTTCGTGAGAGTTTCCATTAATCACAGATGATTTTTTTTAA
>JAABKM020000006.1:3504979-3516818 GCA_016277805.2 Papilio aristodemus | reverse complement strand
AACATAGCTGAAGTATTTAATATAAGTTTGTTTATATATTTGACCGAATATTTAGGTAACGTTGTCACATTGAATTTGCTCCCGGGGCAGAATCCTTGTTACATCCTTGTTACATTGCTATCTCATTGACAATACATTGCTAGGTTTACGAGTGAAGTCGGAACCGAAGGACGTTTTCTTCTTATTTACATTTTATTGTTAAACCTTTACACACGAAATAAAAGATCAAAGATACGACAGTAGACGACTGTGTTGTCAGGAATGCCTCCCATCGGAGACATAACTAACAGCGGATTTGAACAAATAAATGTTGCATATTAAATATAACACATGTTTTTACTTTCGTTTATAACAACTATATGTTAACTGAAATGCTAAAAAATATAAATATGAGTTTAATTGCGAAAGCATTTTAAACAAAAAGGTCAAAGTTAACTACACAGCTTTTAAATTAATAAAACAACCTAATATCATTCGAGCAATTTGAATGGATAAAATCGTTCGTGATATTAACAAAATACTATCAAGAAGAACGCTAGCATTTATGTGTAACATGTACATTTAAAAAAATAAAACTTTCAGCAATACCTCCCCTAAAGAGCAGCAAAGATATTCTTTTATGAGAGGGTATTGGAGCATCTAATCTGTAATTCCGAAGAATTTCGACAACTGTCATTTCCGGAACATCGAACCTTTTTGTGTAAATTTTAAATTGTACGATATAACATTTTTCCAAATGCTATAAATTTGTCAAAAAAATTTTTTTTTTGATGTATGTCTATGGAATGGACCAATTTTTAATATAAAAATATACATACATGTATATTTTTTCTCTATATAGTATACTTATTAGCAAGTAGTAAAAGGTAGGTAACAAGACATAAAAAGTTACAGACGTAACCAAATTTTTGTAGTAGTTTATTTTAAGTCTTAATTCTACGTTTTGTAATTTGCTTACACTACTATTTATGGCGACGAGCCTTGTATCTATTAGTATTTAAAATGTAGTAATAATATGCATTTAACTCAGGTTGCACGAGTGCTTTGAACCTTTTGTCAAGGCACAAACACTAGGCCCGTAACCGTATACGTTATAAAGACAATACAAAACGCTTCTTCCGAATTCGCGAGTTGAGTATAACAAAAGGATGGAAACCAACAAAGAGCCCGACAGTCTTTGATGTGCTATGGTAAGAAGTTAGTGGAATTAAATCAAGAATGGATACGTAAAAAGATTTGCAGACAGGTTCGTTTGGTGAATTGAAGCATGAGAGAAAAGCTTCAATGAATTCGTCAAAAGCTTAAAAGCTTTTCTGAATGTTACGAACAATATAACCGTGTTTTTATTTACATCCAATAGAATTACCAACAAACTATAATAATTAACCATCCAACTTTAACATTTTAACCATTTCCTATCATTCTTTTAACCATTCCAACAAAGCTTGAGCTACGACAATAGTCGGACCGTAGATTCGAACCCACAACCTTATTGAGCATATCTCGTAGTCCATCTATCATTAGGTTGATGACATTTTTTAATTAATCAACCCTTTTGTGCACTACATCCAAAATAATTAACATACATGTATTATTTCTATATACCTTCATTAAATGCAAAAGATCAACTTTTCCATTATATAGAAACACGTCTAAACGGTGGTCAAGCGAGACCGGCCGAGTCAGTACGCGCGCCGCTATCCTGCGTCTCCCTAGGGACTGTGACCCTAATTGGACGTGGCCAGCCTCTGGAATCGGCAGACGATTATTTAATCTATAATGCTATACCATCAATTTTCTTACAATGAGGATTTAGCTTTATTTTAGCCTTATTTAACATAAGTAAAACCTTAAATTTAGACATGACTAATTTCTGTATTAAGAACTACTTAGAAAACTAGAAGACTAATTACTTGAATTTATATTTAAAAGCATTTTTTTATTATTGTTTCTAAGGTACTCCATTAACAGAAAGCATATTTCGATTCAAAGAATCAGCTTCGCCTACATCTATCCCACAATTAGGGATATGTAGTGTACATCTTATAACAAAAAAAATTAACCGTCCTATATAATCTAGATTGTCTGGAGGAATTTATTCGTGGACAATTAACTTGTATAGAAGTAATAATTTTGTATATTTTTATTTTTTCGTTTTTGGAAATAATTAAATGCTTAACGCTTTATCTCGCACAACCCTTATTTGACCTACATATCAAGAGGTCGATCTATCTTAAACGAAGATGAAATAGGCGATATCCCTATCAAATATCGGCCCCGCATTCTCTCTAGAGGGAGATATCGTATAGTTATTTACGCAACGGCACAATTGTTCTATTATTATTTGGTTTAAGGTAATCAAGATATAGTAATAATTAATTTAAAGTTTTGTTTTAAATTCAATAGGAGATTTCGTGGATCATCATCCTGGTGGAAACGCCTACTTCTCTTCTTGCCCTTCTTACACTTACCCTTTATTACACGATCTTTCTAACCCGTCTTCAATCTTCCTTTAGCGGTGTATTTATTCATGTTCATTCTCATTACATTCGTTATTATATACCATTTATCCTTGCGTATAACATATCTCTGTTACTGGCGCAACTTTCAGACTTATTTGAATAATATTACGATAAAATTTTACTATAATATAAACTATTTACAAAATATTACAAAATGGAATTGCTAAATCAATCAGGTTCCATTTTCACAATACAAACACACCGCCGCCAACAATGAATAATCAATGCGACTAACAAACAATTGTCCCGGAACATTCAACTCGAAGTGAATTGTGGCATCGGATTAACTACTCGGTGCGAAACTTCCACGAGAGCCGACGACGAGATCATTTCGTTCTAATATTCAATTTAACTTTGACACTTCTCCCATCCGACGAAACCACAGCCGGATTTTTATATTAGAATTATAAGTGACAAGTTTCTTTTGACGGAAACTTTCCTTGGAACGGAATTTTTCAATAAATTTTGACAATTCTAATGACATTTCGAAGTTAAAACTTGGAAGTGGCACAAATGTAGGTCACCTGAAGAATTCAATATTATTTTAACAGTGACTCATGTTTAATAAAGAAAAATATATCTGTCGTGTACGAAAGATGAGTGTAATACTTGAGTACATATCTGTTTATACAAGTAATTTTAATTCTCAAATTCAGAGCTTGTGTTATCATTATAGTGCAAATACGAAGAAGCGAATACAATAGATTTTATTTCAACTATTAAATAAATTTTATTTTAACTATTAAGAAGTCGGAATAACGAACCTTCCGTCTAATGTGGCGTAAATCAAATTATTCCAACGATACAATTCGAAGGCGGCTGTAGTAACGTTATGAACTGTTTTAAGATCAATCACAAACTTATACAGCAACCGTGTAGAATATGCTTTACAACTCGTGCGTAACAATTGCTAAAGTGTAACGAGAGTTTACAGTTCCCTTTGGAAGTAAAGACGTTGTGTAATCGATTTGCTTGCGCCCCGCTGTATTACGACGCGGCCCAACTCGATGTTTGCCTTAATATCATTGTATTTGTATTCATTTTCATACCAAATGTATTTACATTAAAAAAATTTCATCTAATATAAAACTACTTATTTTTGAAGCACTACTTGCCAGAGATATTTAGAAAAACTACGATTAGTTATATTTAATCCTTGATTGAAAACGAATTTTATTCCATTTAATTCATTATATTATTATTGTCTATAAATGTTACTAGGTACGCAAGGCTTTAATTTTAATAAAATATTTTTTTCTTACACTAAAGTCACAAACTGTCTTATGTATAGACTAAAACATCATTGGTAACTGAAATAATAAAATTCATCAAACCCGTAAATGTTATCAAATTACGCTTATTAAAAAAATGGAATTTTTCAAAATATTTCATTAAAAAATTCACAGCTACATTTTGTTGAACATAGAATAACGTCGTATTTATTACACTGTTTGAGCTCACTAAGTAGCACTTCACAATTTTAAATAGAAAAAAAGCAACAGCCCTAGTATAAAAAGCTCGAGTTTTTCCTTTACTTCCTTTATCCTTTGACCAAGCGGTAGTGGGTCTGACAGGTAATTTTCTACATTATAATAATATGTACACTCCTTTCAAAGCATTTTGAAACAAATGTTTAACGATTTCATATTCACAAGTTCACTAAATTGCATAACTTTCCATTGCTGTTGTCTATTGATACAGATGTCGATATTTAAAAATTTAAGTTCGACTTGGTCGTGGTCATTACATAATTACAGTGACCTATTTTATTTACTAGATTCTCCCCTATCTAGTGCTGATAAAAATATTACACAAACTTATACGAAAATATTTTAGATCGACGCAAAGTTAAACGTAAACATATCTCACGCCTGTATTTCCCGAAGGGGTAGGTAGAGGTGCAACTAGTGCACCCACATTTCGCCATATGTTTTTCCGTCCCAAAATGTGAAAGGGGGCGAGCCTATAGCCATATCGGGCACAAATTCCTTGCTGATATCAAGTTGAAAAAACCCAATCGATCGAATACGGGACCCAGCGTTGCAGCCGTACCGTATATATAATACCACTCAGCCACCGACGCAAAATTCGTAAGACTATAGTATTTATTAGATAATTATATAACTCTACCTGAAATTTATATTATTTTAATAGAAATTGTTAAAAAAAATTATAACCACCATAAATAAGGTTCAAAAATTTTTATAACAATAACGGAAACTTTTTACATCTCAGTTGTTCAATGAATATAAGTTTAATAACATTAAAAAATGTTAAACGTGCGGCATCCGAGGCAGTCTCGCTTAATGACTCTAATCGAGAAACTTTTCTCTTAAAGGATGTCATAAAATAAGAAACGTTATTTTTCTTTCTCATCTAATACTCTGAATAATATTGAGGTAAAAATTGCAGTAAATTATTTTACTGAATATTTCTAACAAATCTAAATAATTTAATTTAATCTAACAATAAGGTTAACACCGTCTTTAAAAACATTTTCGTCGCCTGGGAAGATCTTAAATCCACACTCGATATACCTAAAAGGCAACGAAATCCAATGTAAGGTTACAAATATTTAATTATTTTCACTTTGTACGAAATCTTTGTGTCTTGTAATCGGTAATCCTTGAGATAGAAAGAGCTTTATTATTCAATAGTACTTACAGTTGATGCCACATGGTGACAAGAATAAAGTTCATGAGTGTTCGAGTCGCTCATATGACACGGAGTCGAGAGACAACTTACATTTAAAAGCCGGGATTGATAAATAATTCATCTATGAAGTTCTTAAGCCGGGCATATCGAGCGATATCCGACATGGGAGAGAGAGTTTTGGTTTCGTGATTTCATTGCTATTAGGGCGGTCGAGTCGTTCCACGTTTATTGTTCAAGATACGAGTGGATTTGTGGAAGCAATTTCCTTTATACATTTTGTTTTGTCCTTTTCCCTGCAGTTTGATGGTCCGCTCTTCGTGAGTTGTGGCCCGAGTTCGATTTAACGTAACTCCCTCAATCAGTACGATACGCATCTCGACCGTGACCTGCGAATAAAACGGTCAAATCTAATTATACAATCCGAGCACGTACTCCACAGCGAACTAATTTAGCGACCGTTTCTTTTACAAAAGTTTAAAAATGGTATATCTTCTTATAATATCATCCTTTTTTAAAATAAAACATTTTCGAAGTTTTTTAAAGTGAAATTTAACTAACACAAAAGATGTCTCGATTTTAGACCTTAGCTCATTATGTTACTAATGGTACTGTACTAATCTTATTAACATTATGCATTTTTCAATATTTAATTAAAATACTACGTTGTTAACTAGTCCATGGTTTGATATGCATACCAGACGAATTGCTTGAATAGTTCTGTGTATTTAATAGATTATCTAGCGACATGTTTAGACCTTGTAATGTTTGTGACCGCATTAAGCAACTACTAATAATTTTATGTACCTTACATAAAATTATTATTAGTTGCTTAATTTTTAAAAAAATTGTAATAAAATTCATTATTGTTATAGATTTGTTCCCATAAAAGTATTTCATATCAGTTTTATTAATAATGTTTTATGTCTCCACACATTTACACAAGTATGTCACTTGCAAAAAATATACAAGTGCTTTCCAATCAAAATAAACATAACATAGCCGTTGAAACACGGATCTCGGCAAACTTAGGTCTATCGTCTCGAACTTTTCCTTTATTCGCTAAGTTTTTGTCAGTCCTGCCGTCTTCACCCTCGCATTTGTTGAGATTGTCGTTGTACCGACCGAATACATTTACCTTGCATGGCACTGAATTTATTCGGGCGCCGTTTGGGTAAACACTTCGCTTTATATGCGTTTACCTTAGTGGACCTTCCTATTTTAGATTTTGTGCAAGGGTTCCTATAAAGGTCAGGGGGAAATAACTTTTCTTAGATTAAAGAGTTAATTTGTCGTTTTCGTGTAATCATGAGATTCAGGCAAGAATATTTAGGGGCAAAATTTAATTTTTATTTCTATCTTCAATGTACGACGTACAAAAGAAAAAAAGTTTATTCATGGGTTAAACATATCAAAACAATAGATATTTTAAAACAATGATTAACATGTTTTATCCTTAAAGTGCCCAATCCTTGTTCAAACAGTTATGTAAAGCATTCATGTTTATAGTAATACCAGTAATATAAAATGTAGTCAAAAAGTGAGTAAAAGCGCTATGTCCGGCTATTGCAATTCACAAAATCCAAAAATCTAGGGTATCTCTAAATCTATACTGTAAGTTAAAAAATTTTTAAAATAAATATTAGTGCATCTGAACCACGAAATAAAAGCAAAAAATCAATGTAATCGCAACGCATACCAGACAACGATACGGATGTATCAGTTAAAATAAAGTGAGCACCGATACGATGGCATTTGAGGAATCAATCAAAGGCCACCGATCTACCGTTCGCACAATCGGCGTGCGTGGGCCGGACGAGCTAATCAAACTAATGGCCACTGTAGGGTCGCTAGAGGGCGCCGTCCCGTAACGCTGCTACAAATCACAACAATAACACTCACAAGCCTGATTGATTACTGGCCGCCGACTCGATATTCTTTGATACGCCTTTATCATGATTATACATATTTTATTTCACGGTGAAAAACGTGAAAGGTAACTTACGTATCTGTGCTCTAAATAAACTTCCATTAAACCCTATTGGGGGAGATGAATGAATGAAGTGATAAACAAAGTGTTAACTTAATTTTTACATTACTTTTTAAGTGATGGAAAGCGGTTGCTGTGGCTCTAATGGGTACGGTGCAATATCATGGATTTCATAGAAGACAGTCATGAGGTGGAAGTATTTATACTTCTATGATCTGCCTACCTTGCGAAGTTCCGGAAGCTGAATTTAAATTATGTTCCCTTTTTCTTTATTTTAAAAAAAAAAAGGGAAGGCATCCAGTGACTTAAATAGACTCCATTGGCTCATAATAATTCTTAAATTGTCGAAAAAACTGTCTTAAGCTCTAATATGAAATTTATAAAAGATAAATATTTTTATACGATACTTTCGTTGAAAGTCACGCGAATAGTTATTGAATAATATATTACAGGTCATATTTCATTTGCTAACTCAGTGGTACGTATAGTGTAGCATGTGATGCGACTCGATCATTTTTAGCTCGGTACTGGTTGTCAGGCTGACGTCGAGTTAGCGTCAGTCGGTCGCTCGCCTGGCGCGCGCTTGTCGGTTGGACATTTATTAAATAGGACACACGAATGCCTCAACGCAACTGCTGCGAACTTCAACTCGCCTAACAACTTCGACCACTATTCATTTGAGTAATGTAAAAGGCAAGCTATATATATACGTGTTTCCAACTTCTCAAAATCCGATTCCCGTCACGAGTGCTGTGGTTGTAGCGCCGACCACAATAATAGGAACGTCTCTTAGTATTCCCCTGTCGACGATGTGATTTTTATCGGGTGTTCCATACAGCAACGCGTACATTTAACTGACAGGCTGCGGCTAGACTTTTGCAGGTGCAACAAAAGCATTTATCTTTTTTTTAGCTTGACGTAAAATGCAAATCAATAGATGGGTCGACCCAGTTTTATTTTACCATTATGCATCGCGTTGGCGTTTAGGCATTCATGGTATTTTTGACTACACAGCACTGAATGTCGCCCGAGCCTTAGCGGCCGCCGCTTTCGCATAAAAATTCATAGAGACACGTGAATAATGCTCGGCGGCGATTTCTCGAATGTTCGGCATCCATACTATGTGTATTTCGTTCAATTTATCGTGGTCATAACTTATACTCTTAGCTAGGACGGAACTCTCAGTGTCTGCCTCAAAATTATTCATATATATTAGTAACAACACAATTTCCAGTATTGATCAAATTGAAAACAATGGAAAAAAATTATATCAGTCTTTATTATAATTCTTTACACTACAATTTTAAATGCCAGAATATTTGTCGAGTTTTGTTCATAATATCTCAGGACCTAAATTAAACATTAACATTGCACATTTATGTTCTATAGCAGTTCGCGCAACTTTATAACTACTCCTATTTTAATGTCCATAAACTCTTTTACTGTAAGTTGAATACGGGTAGAAGGATTTCATCCGTTGTCCATGGATTATGTCCGCTACAAAAGCGATGCCAAAGGCTAGGAAATAATGTTCCCATCATATTTCTCGGCCCATTTTATAGACAGGTAGTATTACGTCATCTGTCCGCACATCTTACTCCGCGGCCAAGAGAAAATAAACGAGGAACAGCTGCTTATTGTATCGCTGACAGTAAAGCCCTGGTACGCCATTGTTGGGCTCGTCCTAAGGAATATAATACCGACTTACTTGATCCTGAGAGACCACAATACGTCGTCATTATTTCACGGTTATAGGACCATGGGATCTCTTTTCACTCTATTTCCATCGCTTATGGACTGCAAGCTATAAAACAATTGGAGCTGCACTATTATTAGTAGTAGTAAAATGAATCAAAGTGACTTCTTATTATTTTAACAATGAATTAAACTTAAGCAACAGTTTCAGTTAGATTTTTTTTTAATATATACTTTTAGTCAGTTATATCTTATTTGTAGATTTTAGTAATTATTACAACAATACAACCTAAACTCAATGTCACTGCATGAGCCAAATCAGCAAGTGCTTGTAGTGCATGTATTTAGAGTACAAAAAATAGTTTTTAAATTTATAGTCTAAATGATACCTGCCAGTGTAAATATACACAAAATGATTTCTCAAAACGATAAAGATATCGTTTCACTAGATATAACACAGAACATGTTCTTCGATGAAACTATTCGGTTACAGAAAATATCTTCTGAAATTAATTGTGTTTAACTGATATTTTTCTTTGTATCTATCGCAACAAGAATAAAGATTTCTCGGACCCGAAAGCTAATGAAGTGTACTGCGGACACTTTACCCGTGTCAAACTGTCAGATACACGTCATATTTCGTATATTTTTTTAAGTGTTCACGACGTCAATATCAGTATGATTTTGATAACGGACAAGCATCTATAACCTAAATCCATAACACCTCTGTTTAGAGAGTTGGTGTCAATCTTATTTGGCTTCATAATCAAATGTATGAACACATAATAACGTCAATTTTTTTATCCATTTAATAATTAAAATAATTAACATATATTTTTAACAAGTTTTATTTCCACCTATAAATGGCTTGTATTTTCACGCCTGATAATATAATATTTTGCATACGCTCATTATGTTGCAAATATGTTTACATTTATGCATGTTTTCATAACTGTATTTCATTATGAGATCTTGTAGCCTAAACGGCTCGACCACATTAAATGGTGAGGTGTGATTCGATTCGTAATAATTCATTAAACCCATAACTGCTTAATATTTTCTAATTCTGACCTTCCCATTAATATAATGTGTCGTGAATGTTATTATGATATGAATTATTTTTCTTCATATTTGAACACTTTAATCCATTAGCAGTTTCGATCAATATTAAATGAAAGAATCGCTTTCCGTAACTCGCGTCTCGTAAATGTATAAAGGCATATATTTTAAAAAGCATTCACCTAACCTGTCACATCGTGTAAAGAGCGAAACGTAACATAAAAGGGAAGGTGTAAACATAATACTAATTTGTGTGTTGTACGTCGAAACAAATTGTATATTTTGATACGGTGTCGTGGCTTACTCGTACGAACATCAGACCTCCAGCGCCGACGGCCCTGTCTCCGGTTTCGCAGAAGTGTTTTAAGCGACGCTCTCTGATATCCACACAGCCTTTTGAAGCGGTTTTTTCTTGTCCTTTTTTTCTTTATAAAAAAAAGACAACGCGTTTCCTCGAAGTGTCATGTTGTAGTTCGTATAAGATCGTGTTCCTATATTATTATTTAATTTTTGAATTGATATTTTAATCTTTACACACTAACAAATTTATTTTTCAACAAGATGCGGATTAATCTTTATAATTATATCTATACTATTGTATGTTAATGTTACGAAATTTGACTAGCATGTATTAATTATTTTACCTTTTAATTAACAACAGTTATAACTCCATTACGAAGTTTTATTCTTTTAATATTTCATTGTTATGTTCATATATAATCTGTACCCAAACACTCATGATGACTTACTTTCGTGAAATTTACAGCAATGCCAAAATTAAATGTTATTTATAAACCTTTTAACATCACTAAAATTATTTCATTTTCATTTGTTCTCTCATATTTTGACAAGTAAAATACTTTAAATTTATTTCACTGGTGTAATTTTCACGGGACTTAATAAGACTTTTAAACAAAGGACTGTGATGCGTTGGATCGGCCACATCCAGCCCGTTGGGCCACCGCATGCACTTGAGAGCCTGCGAACAAAGCGAGCTATTGTCCGAGTTACATTGACCTAGAATACCATTGAATGAAGTCTGAAAACTACTAAAACGGTAAGTTATGAAGAATAGTATGTCACTGTTAACTCGATCTCCCAAAATATTTTCTCAGATATTTTTTTACAAAATATTTTTTTACATCACTGTTGTGAAATTAGGTGTACTAGTTGCATCACTGCCTATCCCTTCGGGAAGTACAGGCGTGATTGTGTGGTTCAATGTAAAATAATGAGAAAATATTTCATATAAACCTTTTACTAAAGACAACGAGAAAACGTTGGATACGAAAACTATAGAGCCGCCTCTGGTTGAAGGAGGTTTATGTCGCGCGTTACACAAAATTTAGTTTGTTACACTTGTTACTAACTAAATTGTGAATATTACTAAATACTAATTAAGTGTATAGTATAATGTGCATTTTTACAAAATATATTAATTTATAACTGAGATATTATAAAGAAAATTAGTTTTGAGTATATTTAGTTATTCTATTGCACAAATATAAAAAGGTTTATCTTAAATTACATACGTACAATTTATTTCCGCTAACAACCTTTTACCAAAATGAGTCAAATATCAATAGCCACGTGATCAGACAGTCCGCTTTCAAATTGAAAATTCAGATTAAATCCATAAAGAGCTTGCCAATAGATTTTACAGATTTGTCATTAACTATAAAGTATTGTTGACATGAACAGTAAGATATTCTTTAGTTACATTATTAAAATAAATACATTACATAGAATTTGTTTTGTTCATAGCAGTTAAATTTTCTTCATTATAAGACAAATTTACAAACTTCTTATTTTTTTATTATTATTTTTAAGTTTATTTTTATGATAGGACTTTATTATTTATTTCACTATTTGAATAATACAAATTTCATGTTTTAAATTTCACATTTTATAGTATCGAATG
>JAABKM020000006.1:3447702-3457845 GCA_016277805.2 Papilio aristodemus | reverse complement strand
TTGCGATATCACAAACATGGGGTTACCAGGTAACGACCAAGTCACGGTCGTCGTAAAATCCCTTTTACAATTATTGCCAGTCTGTGATAAGGCATGCGATATTGTTTGAACTATAAAGCTGACCTACGCCGTTATCTAAAATGATATGTGTAAGACGTTATATTATAGTAATAAACACTAAATATTACATAAACACTGGCAGTGGTACGGAGTAGTCTATAAGATATCTTTGATCCTGAAAAAAAATATTTTATGCTAACCTTGGTCAATATTTAAGAAAAAAGTAATAAATTTATATGTACAATATTTTAATTTATATTGAAATGTTCTCCACGGGAATGAAACAGAAAAGCTAAAAGCAACTATTGTAGGAACACACTCGTGGTACACACAATAAGTTTCCCCACAAGCCACAGTACCGAGATTAAAGTCTGTGATTCACCTCTAGTGGTAATATTTATTGTTATTATTCGCCGATTGCGCGCGAGGCGTCGCCGTAATCGAATTAGGAAGCCGACACAGTCCTAAACAAATTTCAATTTCCAATTATGAGGCAGTAGGAGTGGCAGTCCGGTCCTCCCCCAGGACCCTGTAACTTATTGCGAGGTAGCGGACGAGCGGGCGGGCTGGTGACTCCATAACATATTCAAAATAATGGTTCGTTGCATAGACAACGGTGTGATTGAATCCGTCCTCAGGGGACAAAGTTATAAATTTTGATTTATCGACCATCCTTATCAAATATTGACGTAAGAGTAAATTACTTCTTTATTTGTTTACACTAATAATAGTTATAACTATATAATAATTAATAAATCAGTTGTTCCCTCGATGACATTATCCCTTACGGTCGAGTAGGATTGTAGTTAAACACTTGTACATTACCAATATAAATTAAATTTTATCCTAACCCCAAAAGAACTAATTTAGTATCATTATAGTAACATTTTTCTTGATAATGCCAGAAGACATGTTTCCATATGACTATGACGTGTCATAATTAGAAGGAAATACTAACTACAGCAGTTTGATCCGTTCCTCTGATACTATGAAGTCATAGTATCTGAGATCATACTATATCCGTAGTAGATTGCAAAATAGAGTGTTATGGAACCATCACAATTTTCTCATAGCACGTAACATAATGTATTAAAATTCGTAAATGCCACGTCAAAATCTTTATTGACATAGTAGCAATAGAAGAATCGACGCCGACCTTAGATTCCCCATAATACTTCTTCCGAATCAATGAGCATAAATTGCAATAGGATTCCACTCAGCGAATGCTCCCAAATATTTCTTTCAAACCACCCATGTCACTATCTTTGGAAAGAAAAGGTGAAAAGATTTACCTGAAACCTTTATACGTAAGGATATGTCGACATTAAAATATTTATTTTCCAACAAACCCAAGAGGGGAAGACCTTTGCAATCATTGGTTCCTGATTTCTTACTTTCGGTCAAATGGCTATAATCCTCTTCTAACTTTAACGTAACCTATTAAAGTTATTATTACCATAGTTTTAAGGTTTAAATTGTAATACTTTCATGCTATAATTTCTCGTAATACTCGATGTAATGATTTTTTCGCAGTACTTTATTGAGAAGTAGAAAATCGGTACAGGCGTTACTCGATCGGAAAACGGGATCGCTTGATTGAAGTTTACTCAATTCGCTGCGTTTGCTTAACATTTTATGGAAATTATTTCGGAACGCGAGGCTCCGTGTAATTTTATTTATACAAAGAGAAACTCATCTAACATGATTCTGCGCGAATTTAAATACATACGTTTTAATATCATTATTTTTTACATTCATAACAATATAACAAAGCAAAACATCTTGTTACGAACAAATGTATGAACTATCTTGTCTCTATAATAGAGCAAACCTGAAGCAAATCTTAAGTCCTTCCATAACGAACAGCCGGCGGTACGTCAATAAGAACCGAACAATACTCATAACACAATACGAGACCTGTTCCGACATTCAAGCCGGCAATAAGGTAGACACAATAACAAGACCGCGATGCCTCAGCGGCAAGACAAACAGACTTCAATATCAGGAATATCGACAGCCGACGGAGCCATCAGCAGTAAGATAAGGGGCGGCGGGCACGTGCCTCGCGAGCCTTGTCGCCGATTACCTCGCACGATTGATATCCACCTTCCTCTGCCGCTCCCTGCTTCTCTTTTAACATTTATTTGTTTCCCACGATCTGTTTACACTAGTCTTGAAATTAATACCGACACCTCGCTAATGTAAGTTACATATCATGAATACGTCATCAAAATTTAAATAGCGTTGTAGCCTTTGGCCACTGAAAGTAACAATATTAATCTGTTTAACATTTTTTTTTCATTATCCGATCAAAATGTTTCAGATTTGTAACAATCTATATTGTTTTGATTACAAATGTCTAATGATTATTTCACTACGCATATCTATTTATAAATCAATTATTTGTAATTTACTCATCCATTTACTCTATTGTTTAACGAGGTTTGAACTACATTAATGTGATAGTGTTGAATTTAAACATACTCTAATAACGTACCATTAGAAATACTTTAGATTCAATAGTGAACTAATCAATAATTTTAGACTTTGCTTAATCATTGCTTAACGATTCAATGAATCTGAATGGAACCATTCTCAGTTCACTCAAACGAATCGCGCGAACGTAAGATAAAGTTTCCGAATTCCTACGACCCACCAGATTGTGAGAGATCGAGAGACATTAAAAGTTATTAGGCGATAAAGTTAGTAACGTAAGTAGCGCCTTCGCAGGGAATTATTTATCATCAGCCCTCGTACAAATCACTTTTATCTTTTTTCATCTCATTCTTATTTGACTCGGCTGTATCCGCTAATTATTCTTGTCTGTTTTATATCCTACTCATTCATTCAACTATTTATAAGATTTTTTTAATTATTTCAAATTTAAATAGTAATATTAACACGGACAAAATGTAATTGCATTGCAAGAGTATTGCGTTAAGCAACATTAAAATGCCTTTAATGTAAATATGTACTCGCGCTCATCCGATTTCGCAGCCGCGTTCCCGTCGAGTGCAATCAAAATAAATATCTCATTTGACTTTATAATGTGAAAAGCTTTTTTTTTCAATCCACTATTAAAACACACACTTTTTCGGCTAATTCGTAACAACACAATACGTATTTTGATTAAAAACTACATACATTGAAGTATTTTGTTACTTTCTACAACAAAAAAACTTTATGATTCAAAAATGTTCTCTTTATCAACACACAAAATAGATAAACTAGGGAACACCGCCTTTAAATCATAAATATAAGTAATGTTATATTACTTTAAAGGAAAAACTTAATATCATTGCAGAAACAACGTACTATTAACAAGGTAAATTCACCGGGGATCGAAAACCAAACAATACAAACGTTAGAAATGTAATATCCATTTGGTATTAAGACGCACGATGTCGCATTATAAGGAAATAAGACAATGTGAGAGCCGCGATACGTCTCCACTGTTAAAGGGGGAAAAACTCGAAACACAAAATGTTTATAGACAAGGCAAGGCGAGGGGGTAACGGGCGTAATAAAATTTTATATACCTTAATATTTTGTCGAACGACGAGTCAAGCGTATGTGAAATTATATAAGCGTGATGTAGAAATTTATCGCCTCATTGTACCGAGACTTCTTGTTTATCCTATTAGAGAAAATTAAAAAATTAACTCAGTATCTATGCACACCTGTATACTATAAGTTTCATTTTTATTGGACTCCAGTGTATGGTAACAAGCTTACTCTATTAAATTTATTACATATTTGTGATCACGTGGTTGGAAATTACTCTGGGACGAACACTAGTCGTATACAACCTTAAAGAGGTTTTCATAAAAAAAATATTGTTAGTAAAACTACGTCTGTTGTGTTTAAGAAAATACCAATCAATGACTATCTCTAATGAAAATGTAAATTACTCAGTGAAATGGAGCACTCGAACTAAATACTTAAAAGCTTCAAGAAAATTAATCCCGACACAGCGAGACGACGTGTTGCGTAAATAACGAGTCTTCCGCATCTAAGCGTCTCAAACGAGAAGACACTTCGTTTCCTCGCGAGATAATTTTATGTAAACAAAATTCACATTAGCAAGCTTCTTTATTGCGAGTGGTCTGTGACTTGACATATTTTATAAGAGGGGTATTGTTTTTATATTATTATTATTTTTAAAGAAACGATAGTAGAATTAATTTCAAAAGAATAAGGTGTCCTAGTAAACCGTGTTTTAATAATATTTCGTAAATAATTACAACACAATTTTATTTGTTTGTTTAATAGAATAGTTTATATATTACTACCATAAAAGGTCTCTTTTTAAGGAAAGTATGTTTAAGTAACCTAATCTTAGGTTACTTGGTAGAAATCTCCATTGAAACTTTTGTTTATGTTAGCTGAACATACTTCTGAAGTAAATTAAAAATAACCTGGATAACGATTGCAATCTTCGCAATTAGAAACGTGATATATTTTTAAAATCGGATTTTTGTTACAATGGCGATACACATCAGATGTTAATCCGATCGTGTCGGACCCCAAATGGTCTAAAATCCATGCAGATTATAAATTCTATTAAATACGCTAACAAAATTTGTGATTGCAGATAAAAAAATCTGTTTCCCTTTTAACTCGTTTGTATCAAAAATAATTTTGTTAATATTTCTCTTAAAATTGCGGCAAAAAGTTAATTTAAATAAATCGCAATTAATTTAAAATTATTTAAAAAAGATTATTATCATATTGGACCACGCCATAAACTGAATTATATTTTCACCGAGGTGGAAAATGTATAAGAAAATTTCACAGACATATGCATGTATCTATATACAAATCACGTAGATCGCACTATAAAACAACTTTACACACAAACGACCTTTCGGGAAAACCGATTCCCACACATTGGGTCGTTTTCCCAACTATGGCAACCTAATAAAGGTTCTAAAGTTTCAAGAGAGCAGTTGGTAAAAATACGGTGTCGCGAAAGTTTTCTTTATTAGTTTCCCCCCCTTTAATCCGACCAGGCGTGCCCAAATGTCTTTATGGCGAATTTTCAATCTGAGTCTGGGTAGAAGCCAATAAGAAATCAAGTATTTGTTCCTTGATTCCCTAGCATTTCGAGGGGAGTCCCGTTTCTTTACGACATCTTTTACGATTGGAGGTGCATTCGGAATTAGCTCGCGCTACCGGGGAAAGCCTTTTCGTGTCTACGTAGATGAATGGTAAAAGGATTACAATGACTAACAGATATTCCACCAGCGGAGAAAATCGAACTTTTTTATTATATAACCCATAAAATAAGCATTAGGATTTTATACCCCTTCGTTTGTAGCACTAAAATTGGATCGAAGGATTTAACGCTTGACTCGAAACCGTAATATAACTTTTAAAGACAATGAAGTGGATAATAGAACTGGATTTTACGTCTAAATATAAACTAATAAAAGAGAAGTAAACTTTTTGATCACATCTTACACGGTATACAAAGTTCTCATGGTTAAAATAACTTTGTACTTTGGGCGTATTTATTCCAAAATTACGGTAAGCCGCCGAATGTGAAAGCGTCACTTAAGTATTGAATTTTTAGTCACACAAAGATGGTATGAATAAAATTTCTTCACTTCGCTATTACGTAATGCGCATTTCGCTGACCAAAAGTGCTTATACATATGTTTGTTATTAATATAGCCTTAGATTTTATAAGAATGAAAATATTAAGTTTTTTCGAGTCCTTGACTAATTAAGGTATTCATATGGTATTTGTTAATTAGCAGGGCATTATTCATACAACTACATTGAGGTACTTCAACATGTTCTTTTTCCGAACGATAAAAAGCCATATTCTGAAAACGGTCTTTGTTCTTCGGCATCGACTACTTAAACTTAAAATCATCAAATTTTAAATTAACAATAATTTATTAAACTACCACAAATCAACAAAAGGAATCGACAAAACTTTAATGTGCCTATTTTATTTAACTTTTACAACCACAATGTACCCAACAATGTTTCATTTCTCATAATGTACTGTAAGCATGAAATGTAAATTATAGAGCCGTAACACAAAGTTCGTACGAAGACGTGTTATGACATGCGTATCACGGAACGCGTAGTGAATTTATAAACGTAACTTCATAAGCATTTAATGGCGGAATTCGGGTAATCTGTCAGTCTTCCCTTACCCTGTTTAGTTGACACAGGCGTAGTGTTAAACAAATGTACCTCCACGCACTTGTCTCGCTGTCTAATTAATTGAGTCGCAGTTTGTGAAGGTGTAGACTATTTATTTTAATGTTACTAATTATTTTATTTGTTGAAAGCTAAAACCTGCAACTATTTATTACTACAATTTACGATATTTATTCAGACTGTACGAAATGTACAATTTAAAGTTTTTTTATTCTTTTCACTCCTCACTCTATTTATATTAAGTAACCGCTAGTATTTGCAGTAACCAAACAATATACAGTGGCAAAATAAGCTGAAAAAAAGATTCCTTTTCCCATAACAGAGTTGTTGCGCGCTCTACCAATGTACTGTATACAGGTAGTTTATCAAAGTTAAAACGTTATTACTGTAAATGAATTATTTACATGTCAAAAATTTTGCATCATCAACTTTATCGAAAATTTCTGTAAAATCGAAAGTGTTTTATTCCAACTCTCTTTTAATTGACGGCTTTATATTAGATTAACTTGAAACATGTCTTGTTTAAAATATGAGTCTGATCTGAGACGCGACACATCGCGAGCACCGTTAATACTTTATTACGGCCCGCGTGAGATTACTTGATCTCATTTTACAACACTCTTTTAATCACTCTTGAGTTCCATCGACCCCGATCTGTCTGTCGCGTACAGCGAGTGTTAACTTTTTAAAAGAGTTATTATTATATAATATATAATAATAAACCTTAACCTAACCTCATTAAATGTTGTTATAGTAACAATGAGGTTGGGTTAAAAATGCAAAAAATAATTTTAATTTTACTATGCAGATTTAAACAAAATATAAAAGTTATAATTAATCTACTTATGTTGCTGGTGCATTAATAAATAAATAACAACTATTACAAAAACCTAGACCACGTATTGATAAAAAATTGTAAACATAAAATGAACGCTATAGATGTTTTGTACATTCCTACAATCACTAGGGATCCTTACTTTACTACACGTGTCGCGATTAACTCGTTTACCTCGCGTGTAGTCTGCGTCATCAAGTGACGGCGCTTCCAGGAAATGTGTGACTGAAATCTCGCATCATAACCGACTCACAGTCATCTTCTCATGTCTAAGTAATAAGTCGTTACTTGTATTAATATTTAATTTCAATTGGGTGAATAATAAGGTTTCGTGATTTAATACAAATGATAATAACATCATATAATAATATATATGTATTAAAAAAAATTAACATCTTTATAATTTAAAAAGTAATTTCTAAGAGTTATATAGATTCATTTTCTAGAGGACTGATGCCATCAATTCGGGATCATTATAACATTGTTCGGAAATTAATGTCGTCAACAATATCTTGTTTACTTTTACCTTACACATAAAAACCCACGCATGTCTTCACCGTCTATAAGAATACGGAAAAATAATCGACAAAGAAGCCAAAATACTGACAAAATATCGAATATTACAAAGCGCAAGCTTATCAATTCAATTATTTCGTTCACGTCGGTACATTGAACTCTTTTATTTGTAGTATTCCGTCTAATATTTAATTTAGACTTGTTATTGTGGAGACATGCGGCATAGCGGCACGGAAGGCGAACACCCGCGGGGCGTGTTCCGAATTAATCCAATCCACGAAATAGGTAGTACAGAAAGCTAATGGGGCAAAGTTTCCATGTAAGCCAATTGTGTGCCGTTAATCTAATCGGTGCCGTGTACAACGATATTTTGATATCGGGCCGACGGTAGCAATTGCCAAATGAAAAATGCGCGGATTTCCTGACTGGCTTGTAATCGCCTTGTAATTCATCAAACATAACGATGCTGAGCGATTTGCTTAAGAAACGCGTTCAGCTAAAGTCATATTACTTTTTGTTAAGTTACACACGCCTGACGTATTAAAGGGAAATCCCGTGTGCCTGGTATTGATTTCTTTTATTAATTTGTACTGTGCTCAGTGACTAGTCGATTGACGATCTTCGATTCGGTTCTCGCTTCTAAAGAAGTTTCAGATTTTCGGTTATGGTTTTGAATTCATCTCTTAAAAAAATATTAAATATCTTAACACACTTGCCAGTTAGTTACTTTTTAGCTTTGCGATTTCTGTTTGTCTTTAATTTAATTTTTTAAGTACTTATTTTATTTTCTTTTGATTAATCCGTGAAGAAATTAATACGTATTCAAAAATCTTATAATTGTTACATTTAGTTCATGACTTATCAAAATAACATTAATAAAATACGAGTTGATTGTTCAAACTATCCTTGACCAAAATATTGTGTGATAAAATCTTTTAAACGCCAGCGAGCTTATTATAACTTAGTTCCTCGTAGCTCCAGCTGTGAGACTCCACGTCACCCTCTCCTACCGCGCGCGCTCCCCGCAGCCGCCACCCACCTGACCGATGTGACCGTGGGCTCATGCGATAAAACAATTACCCCAATCAAGTCCAGTTTGCCATACATAAATTCACAAACAGAAAGGGCCAATAATTCATTACGCATTTGACGCAAAAATGAAAATGAAAAATATAAAAACTCAAGCATATTTCCAGAATATACCGCAGTAAATCACGTTAACAAGGAAAAGAATTAACACGTTCCGATATGAACAATAAAATTTAACATAATCCAACAATATGAAACGCATATAGAGCACGCTAAAGATATCGTAACTGTATAATCTAAGTACACGGTATTAATTACGCTGATTACATAGTAAAGAAAAAAATAAACAAATTAAAACAATAGGTCACAGCATTATCAGATCAATTGGCGAGTTGTCGTGTTACCGCGGGGGTATCGCGTGTCGGGTTAGGCTCACTAGAATCTTGATATGACTCGGCCCTCACTAATTATAGCCTTACCTGCAACCTCAAACAAAATCCTAGGCAGCGTTTTCTCTTGTGTGAAAATATGAGCTAAATTTGCCGTTTATGTAAAACAGATTGGAGCTAGCGCGGCCGGCGAACTGTAATCTTGTACTAACTTAATATAATTACATATTACGTCGGATTAGATTACCAAACGTTAGTTGACTATAACTTAATATACTTGAATTTTCACATCGCGATATAGAGTTAAGTAGTAGACATTGTTTCCTCACAATTAAATTGATACCTACTATAATCTTTGCAAAGGAGTATAAACCGTCAGAAATTCTGCTATTTTGGTAAACTTAGCAAATAAGAAGAAATGAGACATTTGTGAAGTATCATAATTATTTTTATCCACACCAGATTGAACGATGCAAAATGCATCGCCGCTGAATATTTGATTTAGCAGACGTCACAAGAGACGACAGCGAGGCGACCGCGCCGTCTTAAATATGTACACATCTTAGTGCATACCTCATCCCGGGAAAATATTCCAGCAATTTTTCACAGATAATGTTCAACAAAGTATTTTTTTTATATTTGCCTTTGAAATATCAAGAATATTTTATCGTATTAATGCTAGCTGAAAATTTTATTCCACGAATAGTAATATACTACGGTCTCTAAAATATCATCGTAAATTAACTATAATTTTCATAACTTTTAAATGGGACATTTATTGATTTAAATTATATATCTAGATATTACAACTATAAAAATAAATATGTAAAATTAAGTCTGTCTAGCTTTTTTTGAACTTTGATCGCGTTTATTGAGTTCAAGAACATTTTATTGTATCGATTTAACGCAATTTCTATTTACATTTTATTCCAGTTGCACGATCAAATTTCAAAATTAATGCGAATTTCTTTGAAGAATACAAATGAAACTAACTTTATTATAAGACGATCTTTATACATTTAAATATATTCAATTTAATGAGATGTGTCGACAACTGTAATATAAAATGAGACTAAATAAAAGTTACAATGAAAATTCAGATATTGAGCATTACAACCTCCTTTTCTTGTTTGCAAA
>JAABKM020000006.1:3395259-3405885 GCA_016277805.2 Papilio aristodemus | reverse complement strand
TAAGAATCTGAATATAATAAGAAGTAAATCTCAGACTTGGCTCACAGAGTTACCGCCATGTGGAATAAGAAATCGGCAAGCATTATTCCGATAGTTGTATCGGTGACGAGCGCTAAACAGTGTGAAGGTAAACAAATCATTGCAACTGCACATGATAACTGTGTGATTAGAGATATATGATTCATGGTTATAAAATAACAGTTTTAACAAGTCATTTGTCACCAATAATCTAAATAAAAATCCAGTAAAATCAAAACTGTTTCCTTCAAAGTGATCTTATTAGGATTAAATGTTAAAAAGCGCGGTATAAAAGGTTAAATAGATTACGTCATGTGGGCTTAGTTCCCATCAGTAGAAAGTAACTGGAGTGCGGGAGTGCAGCGCGGCGAGGTCAGCCGGGTAATCCTTTATTACATACATCGGCGCGGGATGGGCTGCGGTGTCCCACTCTCGTAAGCGCATTACCCGAATTAACAATTAGTCATGCCCATGTCTGCGAACGAAGTTTGCACAAATTTACATAACAATAAAACCCTTCGTACTCCAGACTGCTGGGCTGATTTTTTAATATTAATTGGATCACGATCGCGCACCGTGGATAATACGTACGAACCAAACGTCCGACACGCTGCGGTCACGCTGAGGTCACGGAATGCGTGAACATTTTATTTTCATTACACCATAAATACTTTAAATTGTACATTTATTTTAATACTCCAATGGTTTTGTTATTTATTCGCAAACCGAAAATGGTATTGGAAAGTGAGGAAAGAATCGTGTCAGGCTCGTCCCATTGAAAAATATAATTTTTACCCGCTTTTTAGGTAACAAATATGTAAGTGCTTAATAAAAACTAAATTATATATTCTTTGACAGGCTAAATGAGACCAATGTTTATTAATTACATTTATAGGATTGTACTAAGAAAAGGTTTAGCAAGCAACAGACACTGCATTTAGCGTATATTTTTCTAAACTCTGTTATCCATGTTTTAGCAAGAATAGATTATATGGTGGTACTGCATCACACACGAAAATATTTATACTCTGAATTGGTGAAGTGATAACTTGGTAACAATATAGAGGCCCCGCATCCACTCCTACTCAAATGGACGCCGATAAAAGCGCGAAGCAAAATCGCGATCCGAACGAACAAGAACAATGGCCGAGCTTAAATTGTAGCATTGTGAGCACTCGCGACGCGTTGACAAAGAATAGAGTCATTTGCCGCTAACAGTATTAACAGCCGTGACCCTCCAGCCATCAGTTTTTGTTTGTTAATCTACAGGAAAGGGCGTAACTCATTTTGTCATCTCGTAATTTAATATTACTTTAACCCCCGCTACAAGTTCGGTCGTGTCTCCGCCGCGCGCCGCCGGACTCTCGACATACTAATTAATTTACGTAATTTATTACCAGTACATTCGTAGATAGACGAATTATAACTCGACTAAATTTAATATCACCTAAAAACATACAGCGCTCGCGCTTTCGGCAGTATTTACGTATAAAAACTTATTACGAAGCGCCATAAATTTCAAACTCTCCGTATCCCGGCAATATAATCTCGTCCAGGCCCAAACGTTATTCGAGAACTTTAATTTCCTTCCACAATAAAAAGCCCGAAAGCCGTCCCTTTCATAGGTAACTGTAGGTATACATTCAGAAACGCTTAAAATGCAATTTTACATGACCAATTTTATTTATGGCCGCCAAAAATGTAAAATGCAAACGTTTTATTATTATAGGGCTCAGCAAAAATAGGAAGAACAAACAATGCCTCTGTTATCCCAAGACAGGGGATGTCGGAACATATTTGTCCGTTTTCCGCGCTTTGTTGGGGCGCAGCGGTACACGTCTTTGAATAAGAAAGGCGCAGGTAAACGCTTGAAGAAGACATGTTATTCCTCACATAACAATTATTTTTTTAATATCGAACGAGACATATATTATAAATGGTATGATCTATCAAAAATGAATTAAAAATCTCAATTACATTTATTAATTCGAAAACAAACTGGCGTTTTAAGACCCTTTTCATTGAATTGAAGATTCGTACAACTGATAAATTTGATTACTCTGCTTACAAAGAGATTTAATTTTGATAAATCAACGTTTATTATAAGAGAAATTTATTGTATTTTGTTCGCGATGAGTTTTCGTCAACGCTTTCAAATCAAATGGATACTAAATTAAATTTAGACAATAAACAATACAAAAATAAATGAACTCTACATGTAAGAAGAAAACCACCTACATTTGATGCCTTTATCCTATGTAAATAGGCGACGATAGTCTCTTGGGGCGAGATGCGAAGTTAAGTGTTGAAAAATGTAAAATATTTAAGTTGCAAAATTTTATAATAAGAATGGCGGAGATTACACCTTGTGTTCATTTATATTTAACGCGTCGGCGGGAGACGGGACATTTTTATTGGCCTGAGCTTTAGATTAGTTTTGTTCTGTGAATTTGATGCATATACAATGAACTCGATTGTTCAACTCCCCGCGCATGCTTAGTAGAACTGTAATATAAATTTGAAATGACAAACACACAGGATAACTTTTTCCCTAAAGACTCAAGCGATGAGTATTGCACGTGTTTAAATTTGTTCGCGGTTTTCTGTTATAATAAATTTTAGTTAGTTTAATGAGTGAATCTTTGAACGAATGAAATTAACTAATAAATAGCTTCGACTAGAATACATTCTGTCTTTTTTTAAACAAAATAAATCATTAATTCAAAAAATCTGATGGTAATAAACCATCATTTCAGATATCATTTCACTACAAAAAGTAATATACGTCTATGGCAAAGAGCTATGCTATCAGATTGTCAACAAAAGTCATAAAGAGTCAGTTGGACATGTGTGTGTTACTGTGTGCATTTGGTTTGCAAATGAAGAAGGGAATGTGAGGATTACGCAAAATTTTCGAAAGCTTATTTACAATAGATAAAAGTACCTTCTTTGTGTTTATACGAAATTTCTTTGTTTACAATAGAACAATAATTATGGTATGGAATATAAAATTTGTACTATTGATATCCCACGAATTTTCGGAACGGGCGATTCAGCCGGAGTGATATGAATGGCGCCGCCAATTGGGAATTTGAAATTCTGTGAACAAATCTACATTATAGCAACATGAGTGACACTCTGTGTCGAATTCAAATACAAAAGTAAAAATATGAACATGTGCAAAAAATATCCGGCGCGTGCATTTGGGAATTTTGCTCGACGGCAAATTTAATGCGAGGGGAGTCTAATATTAAACCTAAGGGACACATCACTTTTAATATTTGGCCGCTGTCCTAGAGGGATTCTAAATTATTTGCCAAATGAAAAGGTAATGGTCGAGGAAGAGTGCAAATTAAGGTATGCAAAATTTATGTAAGCATGTATTGTTAGATATAAAACGCGTTAAAACATGTAGCCTTACTCAGCTTGGCTTTAATGAAGAATGCGCTCTCGCCGACACGCCGCCGCAGCAATATTCACATCGGCCAAAGTGAATTTCGGCGTACCGCGAATATTAGAAATTATGACTCGTAAATGTACAACACACTTGGACCTTTATTTGCAATATTTTAAAAGCTAATAGGTAAAAGGCTATAGCACTGTTATCCTCCAAAAATAAACTGACTGAAAAAAAGAAATTCTAAGCATAAAGCCACTTCTCGCACTAAGGTAAGAACTAAAAATAATAAATGTTATTCAAACTCATGTTTCAGTAAAAAGTCCACTAACAGTGAAAGTGAACGATACTTTTAAAAAAAATAACGCAAAAGAAGAGATTTTTTGAATACTAAAGATCTAACAAATCATTTTCTCGTATCAAAACAAAGCTTAAATATTTTAATAATTTTCTTAACAATGACACGGAGGGTGCTAACCAATTTAGTTTTTCGATTAAATTACAACTGTGCATTGGGCAGCGTCTGAAATGCGCATTCTGAATGGCACGTACCGATGGGATTTGGTACGAAAAATCAGTATTAATTCGTACACGTGTCTGCGTTTAGGGGTGAAAGGGGTGAACGGAGTCACGGGTCGTAAACAGTCACGCATCGCAGCGCCGCGGCTAATGACGGGTCGGCAGCGGCAACGACTTTCCTCGGCGATACATCACAGCATTCGCTGCTACCTACTCCCTATAGCACCCGCTCGAATTAGTTATCGGCCTGCATTTTAATTGATAGCCCACCATTTGTTTTGATTCTTATTTTTATGCTAAGACTATTAAATAGACCAAGAAAATTAAAAAGATTACATGCATCTTCATTTTATTGAATATATAACGACAAAAAGCTAATCTAGACGTGCGTAATAACGAACGAATCTAATAGTCTAACCTAGTCATGGAACTGAGTTGTTTTTAAGGTTTTGCAAAATTGACTAGAAAATTTTTCACGGAAAAAGCATATATTTATGTATGTATTGTTAATAATAGAAGCCAATGAGGTCCTTTGGCATAAAATTATTACTTGTTATTATAAAGTGAACAAAAATGTATGTCTTTTTTTATCATTCTCTTTTATTGATACATTTTTGACTGCAGTGGGGCTTTTTAAAACAAATTAAAACTCCTCCCTTGCTTGTCCTTGATATAATATTCAACTTCAAATATCCATATAACTTGTGTACGTGTAATACAAAAATACGCAATTTCTTAACATTATCGTGTTTCCAACAGACGGTGGGCGTATAGTCACATGGATTATTCAAATAACGGCTTTCTCTTCCGCCTCACGTCAAATCATAAAGCGGATCTTCATAAATAAACAATGCAGTCATAAGGTACCTTACAGCGTCAATCTTACACGTACATGATACAAAGTACGAATATCTCCTCTGAATCTATTGTATCCCTTACGTTATTCGCCGTTTTTTTTTTTCGCCAGCCAAGCGTCAAATATTCTGACATTAAAAGACGGCTTTCTACAATTTTTATATTCCTATTTCCAAATCATATCATACCATCCAATTTTTAAATCCCTATTCGAAAATCATTTTCATGTACTTTTTTTTATAATAGTAATAAATAGTTACAAATACAATACATTTTAAATAAATATAAACTAAACCTAAAGCACCAATGATCAAATGGTTAGGAGAATTGAATGCAAATTGTACACAATATGGTCATGGGTCAAGTCCGCCATTCGTTTATTTATCTAAGCATGTCCTTATGTTTTACAACACGGTACAAGCTTACTTTAATTTAAATGGTAAAAAAATATTTCACAATGTACTGATTTTTCCACCATTAGTAATAAAAAAAATGCTACCGCTTTCAGACAAATTTAAGGTAATATTCTCATTACGTCAAAGGCTATTTACAATTATCCGCACTGAAAAGATTAAAGTTATTATTACGATTCATAGAAGCACTCAATTTATTACCTTCATATCAATAAGTTGTTACAGTTGAACTGTGCCTAACGTCCCAAGCGTTCCCGTGGCTAAGTTATGGTCAAGAGGCACTAGACGCCCTATTACCTTGTATAACAACTTGCGGTTTGTGGGGACATCGTTCAAATACAAACCTCACATATCTAAATTCTATGAATGTTATGATCATTTAATGACTTGTATTAAAATAGACATGTTAAAAGTTAATAGAACTGGTCGAAATGACGCAAGCTTTTAAAATTATCATGGCGTATTAAAATTATTTTAAGTATTATTAATTAATTCGATGACAATATCAAGGATTTTTTTAATTAGTCATTTGTTAGTTATATTTTGTTTGTATTAATTATAATTAATACACAACAACATGTTATAACATGTTTGATCCGAACATGGCTGTATCTTATATAATTCACAATGAATAATAACAAGGATTTATGGCTGTAACTGGCCGTAGTGTACACGTAATGTAATTAATTCACAGAGTGAACACATTACAGGGATTGTTTTGCACTAATTACGTTTGTGTCATTTGCGTAATATGCATTCGCTTTGATAAATATTGCAAACCTTAATAAATTTATTCGTTTAATACGCGAACTGCGCTGTGTATTTTGATTAGAGAATTTTAAAGCTAGTAACTTAACCTGACATTTTCTAAACTTCAGAAACTGTGTATTGGCACTGATTACTTTTTTAGCATTATTTTATTTTATCTCTATTATTTATAGTATTTATTTTAGTGTTTTGGACACACTCAGAATATGCTTTTAACATACATAATCTAAATTTAATTTAATAGGTTTTTTACTTTAATTATTAAAACAATATTTAAATCTAACGTTACCGATATGAAATGCCACCGCTATTTTGAAAATATAGTTATCTTAAAAAACAAACTTGAAATAATTTTAATTTAAACATTTTAATTTATAAATAAAGAAATAATTTTAAGCTTTCTCTGCAAACAAGTGTACAACCATGAAGCTACATCCGAACTCGAACAAAACGTAGCATCATGTCCATTGTCACATAAATAACATGTCTGCACACAGCACCGGCGGGAGCACGGACAAGCGTTCGTTTACGGCTGCGGTGGCTGAATGATGTCGGTTGTCGCCGCAACACCGCAGCGCCGTCTGCGCTCCGCACGGTGCTGCACGGTGCCCGGCCTGCCTACACTGTCTTAATCAATGACATTCTGTGATTCAGAAGACATTACCCACACAACACTTAATTTTCCAATGTTTTTGAGTTATTACAACGGTTTTCTCTTCCCACATATATAAAATCGAAATAATAGGCAGAAGGACACCTAATGAACCAACGTATCTTTTTCCGTCGAATAATGTGATAGATGGCGAGCCTACGCCATGTCGGGAATATACAATATGTTATAAAATTATTTTCATTATTTATTCTTTACAAAGTTTTCCATTAGGTTTGGTCTTGCTACAATATAAAAAACAGCATGTTTCCAAATGTAATACTACTTACGCAGTTTATGTTTAAGGGACACTTAGAGTTTTATTTCGTAGTCCGTGTAAGACGCGGTGTACACACGAGGTGTGTGGTGTTAGGTCTCGAGTGCACGTAACAGAAGCGCACGTTTAGCTCTCTTACAAATTTAATGAGTACTCTTTGTGTGGTTGCAGCGAAATAATATACTCTTTGTTTTCAGTATTCAACCACTATGAAAAATAAATTGTTTCCGTACTCACAATTTATCTCAACCTTTTGGCGGATGAGTGAACATGTTATACATAATAAGAATACATACAAAAATTATTACGATTTATATTATTTTAAGTATAATTCAGAACCTTGTCTCTAAAAGTTAGTTCAGTTTAAGGTTATAGGAAATCTTTGTATATTGACGGGATATTTTAGTTTCTTAGAATAGTCAGTAAGTTATCATCCTTGACAAGACAATCAACAATAGAAAAAATTGTTTAACCTTTATTACATGAAATCGCATTTATTAACTTTTGCACACCTATACAGGTAAATTTAGAAATGAAAATCATACGTTCTTTTAATGTTTTAAAGTCATTTTGACACTAAACTACTAAATAAAATGGTACCAATCCGAGTGCATACGAGTATAAGCAAAAAAATTCATCATTCACTTTTAATTTTCATTTTAAAATAAAATGTTGGCGACGGCGGAGCATTAATGCCCCGGATTAAATAATGTTAGAGTGCCTTTGTTACCGGGGCCAGACGAGCCGACCGGGCGCTATGCACTTTTTGCAGACACCATAACATGGCGCCGCATGATATACTTAACATTGAAATTATCATGTTAATTTTCATTTTATATATTAAATATAATATAAAAAATTTAAAAAACAAAAGTCTGGCATGGTATGGGCTGGAAAGAATGACATGTGACAAGAAGAGTTATAGATATAGAAGTGGAAGATGCGTTGGAGAATTAGGTTTAAGAAAAGATGGATTGCATGAAGGATGACATTAGAAAAGAGTGACTACTAAAATGACGCTTGATAGAATGGCGTTATGGAGGAAACGTGTTGTGAACTCTCTTAAAGTGGGAAGAGGGCTGTTGAATGGTTTTTTTTATAAATGAGCAAAAAAAATATTTTTTAATTATGCAAAAATAAAAATTAAATATGAAGAAATCTGACCATTATTTCACTAGTAGACCGAAGTAAACTAAAAAGTCTACTCGTACCCTGTAGTGGTTGAATCGTGACTTTAAGTTGTCTTCTCTTAAAGTTCTTTCAATCAATATGCCAGCCCTTATACCAGGAGACAAGCAGTTCTCAACAAAGGGACTGTTAATAAATGATGATAAATAGTTCTGTCAGTCATTGCTTAAGGGTTGAGGGTTGGATAAATACATGATTAAGGACAGTTCTCCAGTTCGTTGAGAGGGCTTTGAGATCTATTAATGAATATATATTTTGTCAGTGACTTAATGATTCACATCTTAACTTGTCACATATATTAAACGAAATATTTTTTCTAAGTAATAACACGTTTTGCTTAGCTTAGCTTCTATTAAATTTATTAATATATAAATTTTCACACTATTGAGGGTCAATACAGTAATTTCATAATTTTATCTTACGTCCTCATCAGGTTATCCTAAAGACTATGTATTTTTTATAGTCGGGATCCAACTATCTTTCAAGACATACAAACAGTCCTTATAAAGATAATAAGGACTATATATCTATGTAATTTAATTTGTATAAAAAATAATTCTTCCCAAGGTGATATCCACTAATGTGGCCCTATTCTAAATTTGCATTTTCCATCCTTACTGCAGTCGTCCTTCAAGCAACCTGATTGACAATTAGGTTCCCGCGCAATTGACTTTTATACAAGTTGTCTTAATATTTCAGTGTCTGTAACACTGATCTCGTCCCCTACCTAATCAATTTGGGTTTCCGAAACATAAAACAACTGAACAAGCGATTAAACAGACCTTAACCGCAGTAAATTTATTTCACAACAGAAAGATTGGAATAATTATAATGTGCACATAAAAAGAATTAAAAAAGATATATACAAAATTTACACTTTACAAAAACATTATTTTATCATTGGCAGTAAACTCATTTGTCATTTATTTTCTCTTTCATTGGCACTCCCAATTCAGATAATACGGTGGAAATATGTAATATATAAAAATAAAATTTAATTGTTCGTTCAAAGCTAGAACATAAATATATAGTGGTATGTTCAGTGAACATTCGACAGGTGTCCCTAAATGATTCAAAGTTCGACCCCCTCAAGAACTCGGTCTCGGGAGACACATTTACCTCATCTATCAAAGGGTTTAATATTGAATTATTATATTCATTGACTTAAGAGATCGCTGATTAAATATATGACTGTAAGCAACAAGCGAGTAAAATTGGCTACTGTTGCCTACTGTTCAATTAGACAGGGTCCCAAATTTCAACACAAATCCACATTGAAAGTTACTATCAAAGAAAAAGATTAAGTAAAGAGGTTAGTTGGGTTCAATCGTCACATTTTTTTAACTTTAATTGATCGATTGAATGTTTATTAAAAACGATATACTTGTATTATCAATTAAACGCTAAAGAGATATCTAGAAGTAGTTTGTGAGCGAGTTTCCTTCTCAAAACATCTCGTATACGGATAATGGAGTTTATCCATTACACGAAGTCAAGAACTGAGGAGCGTTATTACAGCACTCTACGACTGCGATCTGTAAGAGCAACTTAAAATACTTCTAAGATTTTTAAAACCAATGCGTTTTATGATAAAATTAACCAGAAAAATTTAAGATTGCCTCCATTTCTAATTACTTTTTCTGCTAAATATTACATTTTTATTTTCTTAACACTTTAGTTGACAAAGTTTCCCCGACATGAATGACAAAACAAAGACGTCGAAATAGTGACGCGTCGGGATTCGTGGTGACAGAGGAATAACTTGTCTGCAATCTGACGAGTCAATTATCCCCCATGGCGTCAATCAGGTGCCAGACGCGCGGGATTGATGGAGTTATGCGTAATCTATGGTAAAGCTGCTCACACCGCTTGCCGCCGTCGCCCGTCTGTAACACCGTTCCTGTACTAAGCATTCCAATCGATTCCATTTAAAAGGTTACAAATTGATAAAGAATGTAACGTTGTTATTGCTATTATATTTCATGTACTGTTTAAAGTTCAAAGTTAATATTGTATAATAACAAATAATAACTAGTTACTTTAATAAAAAAAATATCCGATCTGTCTGTATTTCACATATTAAACATTATAATCAATTATTTCCAGTATGTTTTTGGTCATTTACGAATCAAACGACTAAGTCTTCAAAATCGTTCAATTTAGGCTACAGGTCACAATTTACCGGATACTTATGCGCGAAAAACATGAGTTTCAGGATATCTATCTATGCATATTTATTTGAAAGTAGTGATGTATATTTTTATATTTTCCAATTAATCCAATCATTTATCTTCAAGGGCAAACTATCAAGAAGTCCAAACGATATGTGAGTGCGATGCGTCGTCACATCCGGACAGCTCCCTATCGCCAGCATCAGACGTCGTGTCATTTGCCCCATGTTTACACTGCAAGATAAGCATGACCAATCTTATACCGCCCTCGTACAGGAAATGATTCCTTGCTAGAACACAGATTGTAGACGAGTAGGATTTTTAACGTATCAGCCCAATAAGACATTTTATATGATGATATTCGATTAAAA
>JAABKM020000006.1:3347711-3365499 GCA_016277805.2 Papilio aristodemus | reverse complement strand
CAAAAAGACGATACGGATACAAGAGAATATTTGTTTTTTTATTTAAGTTAGTTAAAATGTTTCACATCTGTACCAGCGATAGCTGGTACAGATGTGAAACATTGTCGATTGTGGGGGGTCACATATGACCCCCCAAATATACCCCAATCGACAAATATAATCAAACAACAAAACAAATCCTTAATTTATATTGTTTAACGCTCAATTTTATGGGCTTGTAATTTTCTAACTTTTACAAAAATAATTCTCATAGCCTCCTTTTATGGTATACGTACCAAGAATTAGGTACATCTCTTACGATGTGTTGAAAGAAATGACAAATAGGAAAGGAATGTGCGGGTATTAACTTTTTGAGGTATTTACCGAAAAATCGGCAGTTAGTATTTCCAAAATGAACTTTCGTGAAAATTACAATATAAATATTATATACATTTTTAATCATGCTTAATCATTATAGTATAGCTGAGGTCTCGGTTTGAATCCCGGGTTGGGAAAAGAAATATTGGGTTTTTCAATTCAATATCAGGCTCGAGTTTTGATTTTTGTACAAGATATGGTGCAGCCCTATCACATCATGGGCTGGAAAATATAAGTCGAATATTTTGGGTTCGATTTATTCATGCATAATTAGGCGCCTTGCATTTCCTAAATTCGCAATAGTTTGACATTAGTTTTGAAAGATGTCATTCTCTGTTCAACGTTTAATTATTGTTTAAGTTCAATTAAAAATCTTAATTCGTTTAAATATGAAAGAGAAACGTGAAAAGAAAAAGAAACACAAGAAAGACAAATTAAAACACAAGAAATCTAGAAAGAAAACCGTAAGTTAACTGCAGTAAATATTTTATTTATTCCTCTAAATTGATTTACATATCTTGTTATTGCATGTTGCTATATTAATATTACTGTTTTAGTATTCTGAATCTTCAAGCAGTTCCTCACAGTCAGATGAATGGGTTGAAAAAGATATAATTGAGAAATCGGAGACCAAAAACCGTGATGATTGGATGTCAATGACAGGTATGTTAAAGACCTATACAAAAGATGATGTAAAAATTTTGCGAGAAGATAACAAAAAACATATAGATTCATATAATCCTTCAACGAGCTCAAGAGAATTAAATCCTTATTGGAAAGATGGTGGTTCGGGTCTACCTCAGTCACGCGAAAGTTTTCGTAAGTCTAAACCGTTTATCAAACCTTCTGATGATGACGATTTTTATACTAAACCATTGAGCAATCAGGATAAAAAAGTGACAAGAACTAAATATGAATATAAGGATGATAGAAATTTTGCCGATTCAAAGAAATTTTACAATTGGCGAAAAGATGAAAGCAGTGAAAAAAAGGATGAAAAACAAGCCTACAAAAGTAAACATGATTTTGATACAAACACAAAGGAAACTATAAAAATACCTAAAAATGAGGCAACAGATTCATTATATCTTAGTGATGAGAAGATGAATAAATTGGCTGCTAAGATTGTCAAAGCTGAAATTATGGGTGATACAAAGTTAGTCAATGAATTGAAAGTTAAGTTAGATGCGGCTAGGGAATATAGAAAACAAAACCCTGGTGTTGGTAAAGATGATGACAAATGTTTAATGTTAATGACTACCACTCCATCAGGAAATAGTAGGCCATTATCAAAAGCAGATTCATCTAATGCAGGAGATGCAAGGAGTAAGGGTGGTAAAAGAAAAGCAGAAACACATAGCTCTAATCAAAGAGTCAAATATTTTGGAAATGATGACAAATTCAATTTATCACAAATGGTGAGTTTAAAAATTAAATTAGTCATTGATGCAGTAATCAGTAAATATCCTATTTTTATGTCTTAATTTGACATTGTTTTCCCTATTACACTTAGTATTAATAAGTCAAACTTTCTAATAGTATGTGGTTTGAGTTCAGGTGCAGATCTCAATCATTATATTGGTAAATATTTATTAATAATTAAATTTGACATTTCCATTTCAGTTTGAACAAGAAAAGTATGGTACTAATTATGATCAGGATGCAGAGCTAGCATCGATTGCAGCAAGACATAGAAATCCAAATGATGACCTAGAAGATATATTTGTTGATGAAATATCAAAGAATAGAAATGCGGCTAAGGATAAAGAAAAGGAGAAGCAACAGGCAATCAATCAAAGCATTAAACTGGAGAGGTCATTAGAAGGATGTGAATATTGTATTGATTCTAAAAATATGTTAAAACACCTGATAGTCAGTTATGGAAATAAAGTGTATATGGCTCTGCCAGCTAAGAAATCACTTGTCAAAGGACAATGTATAATAACAACTCTGCAGCACAGCACATGTGTTACTTCCCTCGATGAGGACATCTGGGAAGAAATATTGGTTAGTAATAATATTACATTATTAAATAATTTAAATTTATATTAACTTGTACAAATAAACAAAAATAAATCAATGTGTAAACAAATTAGTAAATTTGTAAAGAAAAAAATCTTTATGAAGTATTTTAGCTGTGTTATCAATATATTTTGTTTTTTCAGAATTACCGAAAACTGATCACGCACTTTTTCAATTCCCAAAACAAAGATGTAGTGTTTTTTGAGACGGCAACAAGGCTCCACAGATATCCTCACATGGTAATTAACTGTGTGCCCCTGCCAAGAGATGTAGGAGATATGGCTTCAATTTACTTTAAAAAGGCTTTACTTGAATGTGAAGCAGAATGGTCTATGAATAAGAAAGTTGTAGACTTAAAGGGTAAAAATATTAGAAAAGGTGTGCCTAAAGGTTTACCTTACTTTTGGATAGATTTTGGTATGGATCCAGGTTTTGCTCATGTTATTGAAGATCAACAATTATTTCCAAAGACATTTGCTGAGGTGAGTCATTTTTAGTTAGATTTTACAAAAAAAAATTTGCTTTTTCTCACATAAACTAAAAACCTACTTAACCATTTTTAAAGTTACCAACACCAAGCTTATTTTTAATTAATAATATTCTTAAGTATCAAAATTATTCAATTTCTGTTTTGTTTTTATCATATTTTATTGCTTATCATGTACCAGACAGAAGCTGAAGCTGGTTGTTGGTTACTACATCAACCTATATATAGTGCTTTTGTAGCTTGGATTTACAGCTTGACTTTTGTAGTCCGAATTTATTTGGACATCATCATCCCTCTTATATCTTTCATCAGAGAGTGTACAGTTTACTAATAAGCAAAACACCAAGTAAATGCATACTTATAAGGTTTTTTTGTTATAGGAAATTATTGGCGGCATGTTAGACTTAAATCATAATCTATGGAAAAACCCACAAAGAGAATATGGTGACTTACAGAGACAAAAAGTTTTGGAATTTGTGAAGGAATGGAAGCCATTTGAGACATCGATGAAGAATAAAGATTAATTTGAATGTTCTTGTTTTATTTTTAAACCTATGAACCTTAATTGTTTATATTCAATTTTTAAAATTGTTTTTTTTTTTTAAATACTGTATTTTTAGTCTATGAATAGTCACAATGGAACTATAAATACAAACAAATGTAGCAAAAAATTTTAATAAAGATACAACAAATGCTAATAAGGTCCCTGACCTAACCATGTCAGAGGAGTTCCGGACGGGGAGATGTAGCTCTCTCCCAACTTAAAAAAAACTATAAATACATACCTATTAAAAACATTATCCTACAGTCAGTCAGAAAAGGAATGATGAGATAATTTTATTGAAACCAAACATATGTAAAGAAATTTTATTTACATCATAAGCCTTGATCTTCTTTCGTCATTTCCTCAATTAACCTCTGTCTCTCTGCAGCCTGACGCATTTTAGTTAAAACAATGGACTCATAATCCCTGTCTGATAACAATGAAGGAGCCCTCTGGTCTCTTTTTGATGTTAATATCGGTTTTTCATTTAACCATTTTAATGTCAGAGGATTTTCTGCTATACCTGCAATCAAATTATAATGCAAGTTTTTAATAATTTAAGTTTCTCATACAAAGTGGTTGTTGTGGACATAATTACAATGTAGAAGCAGAATTAAACATATTTGACAGGGAACATCCAAATATGTGAATAGTAAAAAATAAATATTTCTTCTCATTCTATCATTGAATGATGGAAAAGGATATTTTTTAAAACTGCCAAATGGATTCAGTTGAGTCTAAATAATAAAATTAAAGATCTATATGAATTACCTTTTTCAAGTTCTACCGCCATTTCTGAGGCTACTTTTGTTGTGAATTCTACTAAAGCACTGCCCTTTTTCTTGGGGGAAATAATTAAAGCAGAAATGTTGCCATATTTTTTAAAAAATCTTCTTAGATTTGTTTCATCATAACCACCATTACTTGGGTCATTTTTATCTGCTTTCCATTTTATCTTTATTCTATTTAAGCTGGGATCCCAATATGGTTCATTTAGTCCAGCTTTACTTCTACGTATTTCTTCTTTAATTCTCTGTTGCTCTTCTTGGAGAAGACGGCTGCCTTCTTTTTGTAACCTAAGTATTTCTGCTGCTAGTTTTTGTTCATCTGTAAGGTTGGTATTTTTATCCGTAGCTTCGCGCTCCCTTCTTTCAAGGTCTTCCTTTAGTTTCTGTCGCTTACTATCTAACTGTTTGTGACGTAATTTAGCAGCGGCTTTGGCTTTAAGAACTTTATCATACGCAGCTCTAGCAGTTGTGTCTGTCAATATCTCAAGAGCTCTTGACAATTCATGAAAAGTTTCTGCTGCTTTTGGGTCATCGGGGTTTTTATCTGGGTGACACTGTAGAGCCTTTTTACGATATGCTTTTTTGATCTGAAAATGTGACAATACTCAAAAATAAATATAACATACTAGGAAGTTTATTTAATACTAAGAGAATAAAAGTTCACATCAACATACCTCTGATTCTGTTGCTGAAATCTGGATATCTAATATAGCATATAAATCTACGTCATCAACATTTTTTGCAGCCATATTTGAGCCTTACCCAGTTAACATTATATAAAAATTTAATTTCGCAAAATTATTTATAAACCTAAAGTCAAATTATAGTTTACACTTAAACAATTAAACAAAAAGAGTTGTTAAAAATAGTGAAATTTGACTTTGACATTTAACAGAACAAAAACAGAGTAAAAAAAATTGTAAAAGATACATTCAAAATCAAACATCTGATAACTAAATAATTTTGTTAGCAAGATTTGATTGATATAACCAGACATAACGTTTTATCTGTAGACAAAACACATTTATATACTGTAAAAGTTATTTATAGTAAAATTGAAATTAAATTCGTCTTTGATTTGTACACTCACTCTTCTTCCCAGATAAGCAGCTGTCAAAATAAGAAGTAATAACCTAAAAGAACTTAATATTTTAATTAGGTTCTATTTTTTTTTATTGAAAACAAAAAGACGTCATTTAACACTATTTAAAGTCTTAAATTTACAAATTAAAATGTTGCCTCGGTATTTACGTACGTTGATTATATGCATACATAAGTTTCATTATGAATATTTTCCTTTAGAGAATTTAATTATTTTTCAATTTTAGGACATTCGATCAAAAATGGTGGTTTATATCTGCGGAGTAATTCAACGGTGGCTCAAGCAATACCACAAAAAGAACCAGAAATTTCCCAGGGTTTGTGATTTTGTATAATTTATTGGTAATTCTCAATGAGATTTATCCATGATGTCTTCAGATGAATATAGTGCTTCTTCTAAACCACTTGTCATGAATTAAATGTAGAAATTGACAAAACTTCTTTCTTCATATCATCCCTTTTGCTGAACATTTATTTATTTAATGGCTCGTCAATAATTGTACACATTTGAATTTACACAGAAACACAAGGACACAAGATTACAGTTAGCTATGCACAATCAACATAGTGTGTTCACTTTTTATATCTTAGAGAAAATACTTATTTAGCTAAATAATTTTTCTCTGTAAACTTTGTCCCAGAAACAGTTTATAGTAATATTTTAAACTTTTGAATTTTAAGACTTTTATTTATAATAAATAGTCTTCAATTATTAGTGGGTAAACTGATGCATATTATAGTTTGAAAACTAGCTATCTGCCCCATCTTTGCAAGAGTAGTAGTAAATATTCCATATTTGAAATTCTTGACTTTTCTATGTATATAGATGTATTATTCATATACATTTTCTCAAGAACACCACATTAATAATTATTGTGCATTTTAAAATATTTAAACATATGGATGGAAGTGACTTTGTTTTATATTGTGTAAGATATATAATACAATTAAAAGTAGAAAGATGTCTCTGTTAATAATGGTGAACAATGTGTATTTGTATTGACAGCCTGACCTCGGCCAGATTGACCTCTGTGTGTATGCCATCTGTTGGTATAAATATAAAACAGTTTATGGTTTTTTTTTTAATCAAAACTGCACATTTGCGAATTTTCTTTAAAGGCAAGGAACAAAATAATATCTCAGTTATTGATTTTGATGTATTATTGACCACATAGCATTACCCGAATTATATATAAGAATAAAATAATTAAATATTTGTTTTTTTTTTAATATTCCAGAAAGTGGGCTGAAAAAGAACAATCCACTAGACCATCCAGATTATTTTCATGTCCACAATTTATTCACAGTAAAAGATTTATTTGATGCAAGAGTACACTTTGGGCACAAAGAAGGATCTTTAAATGAATTTATGACACCATTCCTATATGGCTCAAGACTTGGACATCTCATTTTTGACCTGGACATAACAGCAGAATATTTACGTAAAGCGTTAAATTTCACTGCCCATATAGCATACAGAGGTGGAATAATTTGTTTCTTCAATAGAAATGCGTTAAATGCACATTTAGTTGAGAAAACTGCTCAGGAGTGCGGTGAATATGCTCATACAAGATTCTGGCGGGGTGGTATCTTTACAAATGCTAACCATCAGTTCGGTGCCATAACAAGGTTGCCTGACTTGTGTATATTCTTAAATACACAAAATAATATACTCAGTCAGCACACAGCTGTCAGAGATAGTGCAAAAATGTTGATACCCACAGTAGGTATTGTTGACAGTAACTGCAATCCAAATTTACTGACATATCCCATCCCCGGGAATGATGATACCCCAAGTGCCATTGAATTATACTGCAAGTTATTCAAAGCTGCAATTCTAAGGGGCAAAGAGGAGAAAATGAAATTGTTACAAGAAAACGAATAATTAATAGTATTTTTAATAAGCTACAACAATTTTTAGAAATATAGTCCTTTTTAAAATAATAATAAACATAATTTAAAAACAATAATGATTTTTATTTAACATGTCCCATAGTTAACTTCTTATTTCTAATACAGTTTTTGTACATATAAATTCTATTTGAAAAAAAAGTGATAAATGTATTATTAATATAATTTTATCACAATATTCAAAATTAATTCTCATAGCGGAGTAATTGAATGATGTAAATACAGAAGAGAAGATTAACCGAGTAGAACTTTACGCATCATATGAGTATTGGTATTGTTGTCAGCTTCCCGACTCTCCCAGCTGCCAGTAATGCATTTAGAACTGCACAAGTATTGGAGTAGAGGTATGCGATATTTGCCACAGAAATCGACGAATTTAATGTGCTCGACGCGATTATCGAAGAAGACGCCTGTAAAAAAAATTACAAGCTTTTTGTTTTTTTTTTTGCATCAATATTAAAGAAGACCTAGCAGATATAACTTGCCATTAAAGGTAAAACATAAATCGACCCATGTGATGAAAATATTTGTATCTGTAATGTACATGTAACTCTTTTCTTCGCATGGGTCGAAATGTTCTTTTTCCAGCTAAATTACCACTCCCTTATTTATCATAACTTCTTATATAAATTGTATTGTCCTTTATACTTTATAAAGGACACCAGATTTGAGAATCGCAAAAACTAAAATCCCTCTTTTCTTTGATTCGGTTAAAGAACTAACGTTTTAAAGAGTTTTCCTCTTATCAAAATTAAGTTTACCCTGTTTGTTAAGATATTACATAAACAACAACGCTTCCTGTTTAGTAGGCTGATAGAATTTTCTTGTCCTTGCCGTTTACCTTCAAATATCTTAAACTAAAAATAAACAAGCTATCTTACAAGTTCAGATACCAATTATTGCTTAATGCACATTTTCATTTTTTTTTCATACTTCTATAATCTTTGGTTTGTATGAAATAATTGACCAAGTTGAGTGTTTTACTATTATTTAATTGCATTAAGAACAAGATAAACAAAAGACAATTGCAACTGCCAGATGGCAGATCACTGGAATATGGCAGAAAGCAGATTTTTTATTGTGAATCATAGAAAAAGACTAGGGTCTATGACCTGAAGCCTGACTCCATTTTCATTTTATAAATCAGACTGTATTGAGCCCTCAAGAAGCATATGTAATAGTCGTTACACTACTGGCAATATGTACGCCCCCCAGTAATCGCCGCAAAGATTGGTCCGTCATATTTAATCATTGAACTCCCGCAACCTCGACCAGAGAGAGGACTATCAATGCTCCATACATTTGGACCTATTGAACATTTTTTTCTGCAATATGTCCAGTTTACTGTCGCTTAAATTAGCGCATTTTCGGGCAGTGCTTTGGTTCTAATCTCATATTTTTTGGTACGACAGTCTAGTCATAATATCAAAGGTTATCTTGTATTTAAAAGTATTATCATAACACATTGTCGGAATAATATTTATTGCTAAGTGGAAACTGTAGTTAAAATGTATTTAATTCACTGTGATTTTATTGGTTTTGTTTGAAAAGAACATTGTATACGCTGATTTTGCGTTTCTATTTGTAGGACGCAGATAGTTTGTGATCCGTCCATTATTTTGGTGAAGTGACATTTTATTGTATCACGAAATTAAACAGATTGTAGCTTTAGCAAAGAGTGATGCATAGGATACCCAAACGAAAATCGTTTTATATTTATCGGAAAAAATGTATAGACCTAATATTGATACAGATAAATTTAAAAATAAAATTTTGTACAAATATACATAATTTTATCAAAATCGTCAGAGCCATTAGGCGATATAAAGATAGCCGAAGTATGGTTACAGAGAAACAAGTATTGCTTGGTTTAAATAAGATAACATACCTCACGCCCGTATTTTCCGAAGAGGTAAGCAGAATTGCAACGAGGGCACCTGCATTTCGCCGTATGTTTTTTCGTCCCATGACGTAATAGGTGGCGAGCCTATCGCCATATCGGGTACAAATTCCAAACTCCAGATTAATACTGAGTAAAAAAAACCCAAATATCACTTTTGCCCGACTCGGGAATCGAACCCAGGACCCCAGCGTTATTGTATACGTAATACGTGATACCACTACCACTACTACTGTTATTATTTACTACTATGTAAATATAAGCGTACCTTTGCACTTAGGATTAACACAACGCTCTGCTGCTTTTAAATATTTGATCAATGTTAGAGGCACTTCTCCCACTCTTATCGGTATCTCATAAAGTTTGATGTTCCGACCAGCGAGCTCCAGCAGTGATGGCGGCTGCAACGTCATGTCCTTAACGAACCTCACGACCAGAGGGTTGTCTCGAAGACTTAACTGTAATATTAATTCATTGCAATTAAACATTATTCAATATCGTTATCTAATTTTTATAATAATTTAAATATGGTGAACAAAAAAATAATTTAATAACGTAAACAAAAATGTTTCAGCAATACAATAACATACTCATTTGTAAGAATGTTTTCGTAACTAGATAAAAAATATTAATTTAAAAACCAATTCTAAGTCGCGATATTATGAAAAGGAAATGGATAAACGATGTAGTGTTTACCACAACGCGGTGATGAATAAAACTAACGCCAATCCTCCTCAAAGGGGTATGCAGATTTGCAACTAATGGGTCGATTCAAAACATATCTCACGCCCGTATTCTCCGAAGGGGTAGGCAGTGGTTCAGCTAATTCGCCCACATTTCGCCATATGTTTTTCCGTCCCATAATGTGATAGGCGAACATATCGCCATATCGGGCACAAATTCCAAACTCCGGGCTGATCAAGTTGAAAAAACCAATATCATTTTTCCCGGCCAGGGACGCCAGTGTTGAAGCAATGCCGTATTCGTAATACGTGATACCACAGATCCGTCGAGGCAGTTACGTTTTGCACATTTTAAGTATTTTACAGTACTCATGGTTACAAGACTGAGGTGCCCGACTTACTCATGCCAAAAGCTTGTTAATTTTGTACATTGTAAGATAGAAATTATATCTACTTTATTGTCAATAAAAGCAGCACGAATGGGTCTGATTCCGGGAAACATAAGGCCAGGGACGACATGACTTTCTTCGCTCGAACAACTGTTATGAGAATTAAGTTATCGACAGCTATTATAAGTTGAACTTATTGATATTTTATCCTCATATTTTTAAGTGGAAAAGCATAATAGAGCAGACGGGTCAACATGAATCCGAGCCACCGGTGAACATGTGAAAGATTGCGAGTTAGTGGCGGTACTTAGAACTTAGTAGCTTCTACTTTTATCAGCTATACTGTAACTCGTTGTTCCTAAACTACGAAAATATCAAATGCTCGTAGCGTTCAAATCAACCATGATCCTAGGTGAAAGATATAACGCATAACAACGATTATATGCGGCGACTTCCTCGGTCTAGTCTGCGTTTTAATATATATTGATGAAGAAGAATTTTAGAAATAAGCTATATTTTGATAAGTGGATTGCAACATATTTTTTAAAATTTAAACGCTAATTATATTCCTTATCATTATATACATATATACATATATGCTTTGCTATCTTACCTCGGTCAAATATTTTAGTTTAATTATTTGCGGCGGTAGTGTCTTCAGTTTATTCTTGTGTATTAATAGGGAACGTAGCTGTTTGAGGCTGGCAATACTGGCGGGTAGCTGCTCGATGAAGTTGTCACTCAAGACGAGCGCCTGGAGTGACGTCAGCGCGCCCACTGACTCCGGCACCTCAACTATTTGATTGCCTCCAATTGAAAGTATTTGCAAGCTGCGGAACAGATTGAATTGAGTGTACTGTGCACATCTGAGGTCTGCTTATAAAGCTAAAAACGGAACATGTGTACTGTTTTCACCAGTCATCGCCTAATAAAACCTAACTCAAAAGATGTATGTACGTTTCGTTAGACCAGACAAGATTAATACAACTATACACACTGCAGTGCGTTTAAACGTTGAATGAGCAAATAGAAACGACAAAAATGGTCTATTCCAAAGTAAATTGTAGAAATGTAACATAAAAAGTGAATGTAATGAGGGCAGCATAATGTTGTCTTAAACTTTTTACTACATCATTGATCCCTAAATAGAATTTTAATAATGATATTCATCAAAGATCATGAAACATTCTTTTGGTTTTTAAAAGATCAATTAATCTTTGGCATGTTATATCGCGGGATGATATGGCGAATGGAAAACATAATAATCTTAAACTCAAAAGTCATCTACCCGCGCGAGTCATAATTTCATGCATAAGTTGATATAATAAATGTCGTAAATATGTCACAATATAATACGCTTTTGATAGCCTCGTTATTAAACTAGGAACGATACGTTAAACAAAGAGTTCGCTCTGTAAAATAATGTTTAACAAACGCCTATATGATCCAAAGGTCACGTCGGCCCTATTGTTTTATTGTATCAAACCGGTAAACATAACTACTTCTTTTTTTAAATATTATCCGAAATATTGATCTACGACACGTGATGAATCCATATTTTAATATCAATATTGCTTCTCAATGTTACTCAACATTTGCAAAATGAAAGCTTGTTTTTTACAACGTTCTGTATAAAAGTACACTATTGTATAAGTCTTATCAACACAAGGTTACGAATTTAGCCCTGGGATCAAATGTCGGACTCCGGATCGCCGTTAGACATTAAGTAAACAGTACAATTAAAAAAAAAATCCCTTATTTTTTTAAATTCATTTTATAGTATGAACAAATAAGTATCATTGAGTCGCAAATGGACTACAAGAATCAATTAATTGGCGATCTCTATTTTAGAAGCTTTACCTTCAAGTGTAGTTTATCTTAAAATGCGAATGTATGTAGCACTGCTCTAGTATTATTTTACGACATTCCTTGGAGACTACTATTTTACGTCTTCCTTATCTTATATCTCCCTTAAGTAAAACAAAAGAGGTATAGTTTCCCGGTTTCCGATTGCTGGAACTTGGAGTTAGTCTAAATCTACTAAATCAAAGGCTCTGAATCGAATGATCACAGGCACAACAAAAGCCTGAAGCAGAAGGATTCATACTTTTGCGCTTTGTCTGATACTTAATGCTAACGTGACTACTAACACCATTATACCTTATACACTCCACTACGTAAACGAAAAAGTTTTGCAATGCATCCATAACCCATAATACTTACGGACCTCAATGGGTAGCAATAGCCTCACGTATCGGATGGATGTTTGTATGAACGCGCTAATGTCAAAATCCTGGAATTGAATTTGAAGAATCTTTTTGTCTTTCATAGTTCAATGATTAATTAAGGTTATGGGCTATTTAATATCACGCTATGAACTTTAGGGGCCAAAAAAACCATGAAGCAATTAGGATGTAATAGGATGTGTAATCGATATTTTGTAACACAAAGCTTAGCTAATTCTACTAAAAAAAAACCTTTACTTTTTTTTCGAAACAACTGTTAGACGATGTTCAAAATGCCTGGAATATAGGATCAAGACATACTTAAACCTTTCAAGATATTGCAGACATGTCTATATTATATCATATCTTTATATATAACTAAAGATAACGGTCGCGAAAAAAAGAAACATGCTTTTGTCAGACAATTTTAAGTCGACTATTTTAATAAGATATACATTCTCAGAATTTATAAACAATATTTCAAGTGAAAAGTATTTGATTTGACTTGTGCGTACTATATATATGTTATTCAAGATTTGTGAATACATGACTTGCATCTTAAGATGTTATTGTCAGACGTGTCACGTATCCACAAGGTGGTAGCTATACGTATTACAATTTGAATAATTACATAATATTCATATTAACAACGTCACTCAACTTTGGTGGTATACCTAATGTCATTTGTTATCGCTAATTGATTATATCTTAATTAATTTCAATTTTCTGTCTATTACAGCTAACTATTTACCAACTACAGAATTATTTCTATGTTATTTAAAAAATGTTTTCCTTGATGTCAAGATAAAGGTTTTGTGTTTAAAAAAAATTAAATCGTTTTTTTTTTTTGTTAAAATTTACGTGATTTATCGAAACAACATTGTTCAAAATACACTAAGTTTATTTTTCTTTACGAATACACTTCCTTAGAATTAAATATATCGCAATATTTATTTCAATTCAATAGACTTTTTGAAAAAATCGGCATCAGTAAATTCCCTTACTATTAATAAAAAATTTACTGATTGATTTAATCATTTTCGAAGACAGTTAGTCCCGTAAAACGTATACTATAGGTACTAATAATTTTTACCAACCTGTTTAATTTCCATATATCCTTTGGTATGTTGACTATTTTGTTACCACCTAAATATAGGTACTTAAGTGAATTTAAATCTAATACTTGTTCTGGAAAGAAATTTAGTTGATTTCCACTCAAGTTCAGTTCTCTCAGTGTGTTTCTTGTCGAAAAAAAACTTTTGGGCAGCGACTCATTGGTAAGTTGGTTATGTTTGGCAATAAGTGATGTCAGTGGACAGTTTTTAAGCAAATCTGGGAGAGTCGCCAATCTGTTGTTGCTGACATCGAGAATCTTTAAGTTGCAGAACCTGTTTATGGACTCGGGCAACGCTTTAATTCGGTTACTGTAAAGAAGAATGATCTCGTAATTTTCCGCACAATCTTTCTCATCGATAATACACTGCAATTCAGCCGATATAGTTATTGAGTCAAGCAATCTGCTCGATAGATCAAGAGTTTTCTGCTCCCTGCTGTCACTGTCGCAACTGTCTGATGTGTAGCACTCCATTGCGATGGTAGAACTTGGTCGCTGACCCCACTGCACTGTTCATCAAGCGTCGTGATAAATTTGATTTACATTATTGGCTGGTAAACCAGCCGCGGAAGAGCCTCCCGCCTCTATCGCGGCGCGCACGCAACTGTTCTCGCTCTCGCCCCGCACCGCTACACTGCCGAGCGCGATCAAGCCTCGACCACTGACATGTCTGATGACGACACAATAATGTTTTATGTAGATATCTACTGCGTACACGACCGATAAAGATAATTGGAAACTAGGAGTTTCATTGTTAGAATACAAGACATGTATATATTTTTATTATGTTTTATCTATTAAGATAAATTATAAAGTCAAAAGCGTACAAATACCTACGTCTTTGTATTTTATACTAAAAATATAAATACTTTTTTCGGCACTACTACCCCCCTCGGGGATAGCAACTTAGCAACCGTGGGTATTTTAGTGACTACAATTTTACCAAATACATTCGCGAATCTTTCTCGATGCAATTAAGATACATGCTTTAAAGGGTAGTCATGAAGTTTAAAAATAATAATTGAATACAAGTGGTCATTAGTAAAAATTGGTGGATCAACGATCTTTTATCGATGGTCCATTTATTTATTAGTTATTTTAATAGTAGGTGTTTACCTAAGTAGGTAACAAACATGTTAGAGTGTGTTTAGTGAACAGAATGATAAAACTGTGGAATAACCGCGCCACATAACTCTTCATCACGGATTCAGGATGGACTGTAAAAGTAAAACTTGGCTGAAGCTGAATGGAGGTAAATATAATATGAGATATTTATTATTCTCACGCGAAGTTAATGAAAAGTAGAAATATGAACCTTATTCACGGAAAGAACCCAACGTTATTAGTACTCAGGTACTTTTATACAGTGACGGGAAAGAGAAGAAAATAAATTATACAATTCTATCACTATGCATCCTATTAAACACATAGAGGCTACTTCGGTAAAAAGTAAAAATTAAGCAAGTTTTGTTCTCATTTACCATGAGTTTTCATGTTAATGAATTTAGAAAAATACAATATTAGACATTATTCATCGAGTAGGACATCAGATCACTTTTGTCCATGTTATATTGATTATAGTTACGTTAGTAAATACAATTAATAACCGAAAAGTTGAAACAGTCAACCTATGCAAAAGTTTATTTTTACTTTATGAAATGTGTTTAACTAATACTTCAACAGATGGTGCTAGTTAAGTGAATTTTCATTTACACATCTGTATGTGTATTTTAAACATAATTTGTGATATTCATATTACTTTTAAATCTTGAATTTTCATATTTTAAAAAAAGATCAAAGTTGGCAAAAGTTAAAATAAGAGATAAAACCAACTTTTTCAATTTCATTTGACTTATTCGAAAACTCTCCAAACTAATTTGCACAGTAATAATATGGTAAAGATTTGTTTCATAAATGTTTCTATTTGATCTTATTATTTTATATAAATTAAATTTGTAAAACTTTTATGCACTTCAAATTATTAATGCGTACATCGGACTTCTGGTACGTCACTGATCGAAGTACCGAGTATCACACGAACGGAACCGAATTTAGCCGATTAGCCGAGCGAACGAGTCTATGAAGTCCGAAGAAACTAAAAATTTGTCGTTCACTATATTGATGTAAATTTGAAAAATTAACAAAATGATATTGTAAAATCATACGAAGACCCTCTTATTTTGTTTTAAACTTTCTATTAGTGATACTATTTTGACTATTATATTTCTAATATAGTAATTCGTCGGCGAAGTGAGAGAGTTCAGTGCGAGTGCTAGCAAGGGTGGTAACGAGAAATGTGAAGTAGTATCTATGAAGTTCAGGATTCGGCCGTTTATTTTATACCTATAATAATGAGCGGGCGCCCTAGGACCACGTCTTTCGCCGAGGGCGGCAAATCCGTTCGAAAGACATTCGAAAATCAACCACCTCTCGGAGGAGTAAAAATTTGCAGTAAGTACCACCTAACCATTCTTTTGTCGGCCATCGTGATTTCTTACACTGTGACGTATTCCCATTCTGACATTGTACTATGACTGCAATTTAACAAATCGGGATGAATTCCAAGGATATTGCGTGCTTTTACAAATTAAATCGATATTGACAGAATTGTCTGTCCCTTCTGTACAAAAATGGCTACAGGCCGTGCCTTAAATTTGCCACATAAGCCTTGGCTTGGCGTGTGACAGATATCACGTCAAAATACGATTTTTCAACCAAATGCGTAGTATTCTAAGCTAGTTTTTTTTTACGTACATCATGTTTCACCTTTGATCTAGAATTTGGGAATGTAGTAACGTATCTTTCTATACATAAGTTTCATTGAATCGTGATCTTCGTAGTTTTACTATTACTTTGAGGTTAGTCTAAAATGACGTAATTCATGATAGAATCTATAGTTAGGACTAACTTTAACATAATTTTGCTAACCTATTTATACGACACTTTTTTAACCTAAATTGTGAATATCAAAATACTGTAACATATTGACTTTACCAGGATCATATATGGGAACAATGGATGGCATATAATTTATAAAATTTATCAAATATTTCTATTAAATTATATATTATATAGTGTCACTGTCTGTTGAAAATATCCTTTATCCATAAATTAACACATTTTTACATATGAAATCGATTATAAAACAGTTATTATATATTTAACTTTAATAAAATATTATTTGTTCCATTTGTATTCTATAAAATTTCATTAATATTTAGCTTAGAGCTAATTATATAAAAAGTTATATTTATGTCATTGCTAATGTAAGTTAATACATTACTGTTGCACACACAGAAGTACTTCAACAACTTGTCTAAGGTTAACCCTAAGCTATATTATACATTCTCTGATTTTTTTGTTTTATTGTATTATGTGATTCAAAATTAGTTTAATTCACCTTTTAGATAATTTACTGAACAATTATTCTATAAAATGATGGTCACATAAAATGGCAATATAATCAAATAATACCTGTAAGCAATTTCAACTGTTCATATTAGTTGTTTAATTAATGCTGGGGTCCTGGGTCGGGCAAAAGTGATATTTGAGTTTTTGGAATTTGTGCCCGATATGGCAATAGGTTTGTCATCATATCACATTTTGGGATGGAAAAACATACAACGAATTGTGGGTGCCCTAGTTGCACTTCTGCCTACCCATTTGGGGAATACAGGCGTAAGTTATGTTTTTTAAGTTGTATCAACATATATTATGCGTGTAATAACATTAACAAATCTTATTATCATTATTATTATTATAGCAACATTAACAATATGTATATTGTCTTTGGTGTCTTTCATGGTAGGTTGAAATATGATTTAAACTATAGTAACTTGTTCTAGGATAGGTCTGGTAATATAGTCTTTTTAGATTATTACTTTTATTTGTTAATACTTAGTATTTCTAATTTTAATATTAATGTCCCTCATTTAGATATACTTTGCATCTTATGCTCTACAGAAGCAGATTAATTTTCCATATGGTATACGTTTAAAATATTAATGACTGTCTTACATTACCAAATAATAAAGATAAATGTACTTTGGACATTGTTTTTGGTTCATTTTGTTATTTGTTTTTCTATTCAAAACATTAGCACATTATGAAATAATTTACTAATGTATCTTTTAACTGTTCCACCTAAGCTTGAAAAAGCTTGTAAGATACGGTTCACAACAATAGTCAAATGGGGGATTGAATCCACAGCCATGTTACAAATAAAATTCAGTTATTGTAATTGTAAAATACATACATATATACATAT
>JAABKM020000006.1:3315146-3346802 GCA_016277805.2 Papilio aristodemus | reverse complement strand
ATGCACTTTTATAAAACATTTGGTTTTTTATACTTGGCATTTTCAGATTATTTTGATAGTGAGGGCGCAAATTACGACGTTCATTGGATTTAAGTTGAAAAAATTCGAAGTTACTTTTTGTCAAAAGACTCAACTCCAAAATATAAATACAAGTTAATGTTAAAATTCCATTTTCCTTAAATACGCTCCTTAAACTTTCTCTGCTATTCAAATTATAAATTATTCGTAGACATCGCTTCTGCAGTACAAACGTTTCTTGTATATTACTTGCATTACCCCAAAATACAACGCCGTATGATAGCAAGGAATAGATATAGCAATTTACATCTGTATTAAGATATCTTCTTATTTCGTAATTGAAAAGATAATTTACTGAGTAATTAATGTCTCTTCTTAGCTCTCGATTCCTTAAAATGTTGTGTTGTCTATTGACATTTATGCGTACGAAAATGTTGCAGTTGTTTAATTCGAAAGTTAAAAAATTCCATGGGCGTGTCCCTTAATTTCGCTTAGAGAGCGAGCCTTGCATTTTTGATAACATTGCAGCATTACCTTGACTCCACCTTGTGGATTACGGACGTGGTAGCGCTCTAAATACTGCCATCGAGTACACATAAATTATACATTTTGATTATTTAATAAAATAAGCTTAGCCCTATTATAAGATATATTTGTCTGGTGTACAAATATATTTTAAATATTTGAAAAATCAAATAAATTAAACAATATAATAAAAGGACAAGGAGTCATAACAAATCTACCGCGAAAATTAATCGTAAGGCTAAAGGCAATTTTAAGTAAACCTCTATTTTGGTCAGTTTGGATTGATCAATATCGATCATAACTAATCGTTAACTATATCGAGTTATTTACTGCACAGCTTAGTAGCAAATTCGATCTTACCGCGGAGTCATCTCGCGTGTCATATCGACTTGGTGTTTCGGAAATGTCTGATTATCGGACATTTGTTTTTGTCTCGTTTCTGTCAGTCCGAAAGGCCGACATCGTCAGTTGTTATCGGGCAAGTTATCAGTGAGTGACGGCGATCTCGCTATCTCGCGGTCGCGGTGAGTGCGCCATCCTGCCACTCGCGACATAACCGCGCGCACTCTCGGTTTCCTCGCCTTTCGCTCGCCAGCGGTCACACTCGGTGTAGCACCGATCGGTTCATTAACCCACTTCCTAGCTACCGCGTTAGTTTTAACTCAAGAAATTGGTCAATGTTCTAATGTCTTCATACTTTTTACAGTGTTACCTTTATGGTAGTGTGTCGAGTTGAACAATGTTATTGTGGTTAGTGTGGTGCGTAAGTGGTTGTTATTGCAGTCGGGAGTGGAAGGAACGATGCTCCGTCGCCGAGGTACTTATACTGTGAACGCCGACGCGGGAGTTCGACACCGCGACAGACCCATAGAACCGGTTTCCTTGCTGACGAAAAAAATCGGTAGGCCTAATTTATTGCCCTTATCAGAACCTGTTTAAACGAGTGAATTTTTAAAACAACATTGCATACAAGTTTTTTGTGAAAACATTTGTTACACCGCATTTAGTTTCTTATCAAAAGCAACTTGAATCTAATATTGTAAGAAAACGTTTCCTAAATTGCTTTGCTTTCTAATTTTTGTTACGTGAAGAGCGGAGGTGAAATATTTTTTTTTAGGATATTTAGAAAGTATAGTTTACACGACAATCTAGTCTGAATTTCGAAATTTAAACTTACATAATATATCAAGTTAAATGGCGAAAAACTAATTCATTATTACATAAGTTTTACCTACCTAAATTTTTTCGGATTCTAGGCAAATCGGTGGCCGAAGATAATGGTTGTTTTTGAAGTAAAATAATTAAATATGTATGCGAACACTCATTGGATCAATATATCAGACGGCGAGCCCACCATCTTGGTGGTAAGGTAATAAAAAATAAGTCGTATATTCTAAAAGAAAAATCTTTGCTGTACGTTTTGGGGGATTCAATGGAATTTAAGCTTTTTTTTGGTCTACAATAAACTTTATGAATTTGTATTCATACTCCTTAAGTACCCATTCTTACTATTTATATTTCTAAGTATGTTTAACTTGTACATTTAAAATATAAAATTATATTAATTCTAATTAGATCAAGAAACAACTCCATAACTTGGTTCACATTTATATTGCGTTAATTTAAATTACTTAAGTGCGATACGTCACATCACGTGCTTTTCTACAAGTAATAAGATGAAGAAATAATATCAGTTTATCGACTTATCTGTTTTCATGTTGAACGTGCTGTTAAACGTATGCGTTGTTGACTAATCAAGGATTGCATAACATTTTACTTTTTTTCTATTTGAGTTAACCTAGTCAAGCTATGCCACGGTTAAACCCATTAACGGTACACCTAGTAGCACTAATGGGACAGCTCGACCGGGAAAAGACCACGCCCACGTAACTTGCGTCGGTAAAACAGTACCTAGTCTTTACGGTCTTGTATTTTTTTTTATCAAACATTAAGGTAACATACCTTAAGGGATTTTCATCATTTGCTGTCAGCTATATTCAATTCTAGGCTCATTGCGTTCTTATTTCTTACTTTAGTTTGTTGAAAATATATCTGGCTTTGTCTTGAAAAGTAAGTATATATCGAGTCTATAGTAGTTTGAACACACAATGCACCAAATAAAAGAATTCCATTACTGCATATAAAATTATGAGTGACACCGAGACACTGGCTACTGCTTTAATAATTAAGTAAAAGATCTTATGATAGCAATATGTTAATAATAAGCTTGCAATAGATATCGCGCCGTGACTGTTCTAACGTAAGAACTTCATATTGTACCCAGTAGGTACACTCAACTTGGTTTAAGCTTTAAATATATAAATATCAGAAACTTATATACAAAAGTAAAGAAAACTTGTCTTTGTAGGTGTGAAATAAATATACGCCGACGTAAATTTATGGTTATATTGAAAGATAATACGTTAAGTATGATAAAATCCGATAAAACGTTTCGGAGGAAATTTGACAGGACCGTTTCAAAGATAAAAGTCATAAGTTTTTTTTTATGCCACCACTAAAATAGGATTACTTTGGAGCAATTGTATATTTATTGTTCTTGATAGGAAGGATATCTTAATCAGTGGGTCGAAATATTGAAGGTTTGTTCTAATGTCATTCTAAACTTCCAATTGTCTCGTTTCTTGAAGTTGTAAAGACAGAAACGGAGCCAAAAGTCAGCGTCACAGGTTAATCATCATTTGTTATGTTCTAGGAAAATCGGTTAATAATTTTCTAGGAATATTGTTTTACGATATTCATAGAAAACTGTTTTGTGATATACCAGGACGTGTAAATATTGTTACCAAGAAAACTACTACTAGAAAGTCACTGAAAGTACTTTGCTTACGACAAGTTATCTATCTTCCTTATTACCCTAATGAAACAAGATAAATGCTCTGCTTAGTATTCCAATCAATGCCGTATAGATTTATAATGAGTCGATTAAAAAGTTTGGCCCTTCCCTTGCTAGTTATATATTGATACAAATAAGTAAAATTATAAGATAACTGTGATTAGTCAGTTACAAAAACCTATTTAAAAAAAAAATAGTCGGGCGCGTTCCCGTTAGCGTTTTAACGTATGTTTTACAAATTATGTCAAGTTGTCTGCAGATATGGGGCAAGGTGAGACTTTGTTATATTAATTCAATTCTTAAAAACACAGGTATAAAATAATTACGATGAAAACGACTTTACTTTACGGCGTAGAGTAGACTAAACAAAACTGTTAGTAGTTCGTGAATGCCTTTACATATTTGTAGTGATATGTATTTTATCATGTGTATATCGCGTCGTAAACATTTCAGATTAGAGATGATAGTGTTGTATTTTCAGATAATGATATTGATCGATAAATTCATCGTTATCTCGACACATCCTTAACACAAACCTGAAAATCTTACTGTATTCGCTTTTGTATGAAATTCAAAGAAAATGTAATCATATCGTGAGTGTTTGTGACCCACGCATCTCTTTGAGCACGGTGACATGGGATTTAAATGCACTCTTATTAGACGCTATGAAATTTAAACTTTCCCAATAAATTGTTAAAACACAAATGTCATTCTAATTGTACTCTATATTAATTTAGTACAAGGATTCGTTTTTATCGACAATTTTGTCCAAACTTAAGAGGTTTACTGTACATATTTCAGCGATTAGGGAAGTATTAGATACATTATTGAACACCTACACACAAAAATCGAAAGAAAATCAAGTTTAGCAAAAAAGGTTGTAAATTCTGCCAGTTTACGAATTAAAATATAAAATAATTACGAATCTATGCACTACTGGATTTCCTGAAAGTTTTGATTTGTGAAATAGTATTCTATATATGTATAAAGATATAAAAAATGCAATGACCTTGACCCTTTGGCACTTTAACGTGCGTTTATATTATTTATCTATTGGTTTTCATTGGGTTCGTGGGCGTGCGAGCGGTCGGCTTGTGGAAGTCTTACAAGTTTCTATCTTATGTAACCATCACATCTCTTTCAACGTAATAAATTGTTACTAATTATACTTGGTGGTGTGTCGGATTAAAGTTTAAGTCGATTTAAAAATATTTAATTTTGTATGAACATTAGAGTTACGTACGAGATCTCAGCGACACACAATGTAAATTCGAAAAAGATAGTGTTATGCAACAAATAATCAAGTAAAAGAACATATATTTGTTATACAATCATAAGAATATTATTTTGCTTGTAGGCCTTTGTGTACTATAGTGGTATTTATTTGTTAAATGGTTACGTTCACACTGGGCAAAGCTTGCTGTGGCGTAGGCAGCGATACGATTCAGTATGGAAATACCAATAACCCTGGGTCGTTCCGTTTCGAACAATTCTTTACACGTAACCTAAATACATAAATAAAATAAATAGGGTTTATATATTTAAAAAAAACACACAGACATAAAACCATTAAGAATGCGACAAGCATGTTTAGTTAATTTCTGTTCTACGTATTAAGGTTTTGTCGACCATAGTAATCTTTTTTAATGATATTTGTATTATATTTATTTTAGGTTTTGGATACTATAAAACCGTTTTTTTAGAACAGCTAGGCAGTGTCAATATTCATACTATGAATTCGCCAGTCTGTACTTCGTATCCGAATTGTGTTCTGTAAGGCGATTTAGAATTCCATGGAATCAATCGCAATGGCTTTTCAAATCTATTGCTAACAGGTTAAGTTACTTAGATCGTTTCAACAGCTTCAGTAATCGTGATTGATGTGAGATGCAAGGTTCGATTAAATATCCAGAAATTCGGTGTGATACGAGTGACGAAAATGGGTATTTATTATTTAAAATTAGCAGGAATGCTTGCGTAAATAGATGCACTCGTTCTTTTCGTCTATTCTCCTGCATTTTGACGCAGATGACGTGTATGGAATAGTGCCAGATTAACGCAGTACCTACTGCGAGGAATGACATCTCATTGTGGAATATTAAAATTATTCCATGAACATTTTCAATGTAGAGGTTCAAACTTTTTATAATTGTTTTATATATATGACTTGATTTAAGTCCCTAATGTGGGATAGAGAGAGTCCCAGTTTCCTTTTTTATATGTTAAATGTATCAGGCAATCGTATATGTATGTATAGTAATAAAAATAGCTTATGTCATGACCGTATAATGTAACTGTCTCAGCCTTTACCAAAAATTTTTTTCTGAATAATAAGTACGTCTGCGTTTCGTCTTATTGTCCCTCATCTTATAGTAGGCGATAGCCTTTGATTGGGTTTGTTTAATACATTTCGTAATCACACCAAAAACATTGTTTTAGAGACACAAAACATTTATTTCAAGTGTGACTAGTGCTTTATTCTAATGAAACTCCCATACGTGTTTTGTGACGTGGATGTGTGTAACTATTGCCATTTAGTACCGGTTACATGACGCTGGGGTGTTGTATTGCGATATATCCTTGGTTGGGATTCAAAGGCGAGACTGCGCGCGTCGGAGCATTGCGACGAGAGTGGCGGTATCGCTTTACACAATGCAGATGCACCAGCCGTGAACTGAACCAGGAACATAAGTTCCTTTACTCTTTAATTAAACGTTATAGTGTAATAATTTTCCAACGTATAATGTCCGTTTAGAAATTTTACTCTAGAACACTTCTGAAAGGACGACAAATTTTAAGAAATATGTACCATTTAAATAAGCAATAATTATGATTTGGTTTACTCAGTTTATTATAGACCAAATGTAATAAGGAGAAATACAATGGCATACCCTGCCAGTGGAATGATATTTTAACTAGGTTTTTCTTTATAAGTGAGATACGTTTGCAGTGTAAATAAACGTACGAGGTACTACGTTTGAAGAATGATTAAATTCTATTTGGTATACTTGTATCCTTATTAACTCAGCATAGGCTAGTTATAAACACTCAAGACTAAACTTTGTTCACATATTAAAGAAGTGTCGTATAAATTTTTATTGGAATTGAAGAGATTTAAATCGTCGCTCATATCTCCGGTACCGGAAATATTTGATTAAACTTGTTACAATGAGAGATATAATTTTTATGAAATGTTTGCAAATGCAACTAAACTGCATATGTTTATTCGTCAGTCATTGATTACCGGAAGAGTGATTAAAGTTTTATGATATTTATGTAAAAGGACCGTTATCGATTTAGCCAACAGTTTACACCGCGCTCGGAAATAACAGTTTAATGTGTAGTAAATATAACTTGTATTGTTTCCATTGGCTCATTGTTGATGTAATAGAGATATATGGGTAAAATTACAAATAAAGCTAGTGTAATATTTTATACTATTGGAAATGTCACTGCACGTACTCAAAATGTATAAAAAATATGATTTAAAAATCTGAATGCTCTTAAAATATCTCATGTTGCTTTTATAAATGAAGATTTAATCAACACTCATCATCGCATTGTCAATTCTATATTTAATAGTGACAGTGGATTTTATCATTATTAATTTTAAATTGACACGTGAGTTGATTCTTTCTAAAAGACAAAGTTTAGCTAGAAAATTCTGCATAAAGCTGATAAATGTAGGAATTATTTAAAACGATATGTTAGTCTTTTTAGTATGAATTTAGATAAGTAGTGCAATAAATTTATGTATTGATCATGTCCACGAATCTTGGTATCACATAAAAAATTGGAGAGGAAACAGTAATGGATAGTGGGATGGCTATCCATACTCTGTCGTGGTTATTATAATATTTAATGCTTTCTCTCATTTTTTATGTCACTATCAAGTTGTACGATTTAGACTTGGTATGGTTGAGTTACACCAGATATGTTTCATGGTAGTGGAACTTGTCTCCGCCAATCTGATGTGATGTGTGTCACGATTTCAATACTAAATCTATAATGATGGAGGTAGTTGATTTTAATAATGAAAAGGCAATCTCGAAGCGAAAGCGTATCGAATAGCACGTGCCCAGTGAAATTTAAAACCAATTGCTGCTCCTAACCTTGATTTTTAACTATTAAGTTTTGTACAGAAAAGATTTAATACACTTACAGATAGATAATACTTAAGCATTTAGTTAAAGGTGGTAACTATTTTATTGGATTATTGTTTTATGTAATTATTTAGTTGTTATAAGGTATATATTCTATAAAAGGAATTATAAAGGGAAAAAAGATCGCAAATTGTTTTAAACGGGCAAGCCTGTTACCATGTAACGAGTGATGTATTTTAATTCAATTTACCGATAATATTACTACCCATTAAGTAAAGCCATTTTCTTGTCAACTAAATAAAGCTACGGCGCGACACTAATGAAGGTTAATTTTTATACGGAAGCCATAGATGTGTGCTTTATTTCATTATCATCGGCCTGGAAATAAATCCCTTGCTTAAACGACCAGGCTTCCCACGAGTCTTGCCGTGGATATTTTTATCGCCATCTGTAGAAAATTAGTATTGGTATATAAATAGAATTTAGGATAATCAACCTTTGAGGTGATATCTCTTTTTAGTGTGGATGATTTTTATTTTCCGTCGCCAAAATACGTAGTAATTTTTCTTAAAACCTCGTGACTGCAAAATTTTGACTTGGAATCGTCTTAACAACAAAACCAGTTTGGCCAATTTAACAGGTAGTGAACCCATCGCTGTTGTGGACAACCTGATACGTTGCAAAGTTTAAAGGATATCATTTGTTTGCAGCAATTGGAATTATAATCCATTAATCCATTAGGGGTAGACAACGTTTTCAGAATCGTGGATTATAGTTATTAGTTCTCTACTAGACTGACCTTTATGACCTTCGAATTACTGCTTTACTTTTAACATATTCAGAATATACTACTCTGTCCTTGTTGGCCCACCAACACAAGATAGTACACTTACCCTTCATAGTTTCCAATGCTACCTCGTCAGATGTGACTTCTTGTTCGTCAAGTGACTGACTTTTAGAGTAATGTTGAAATTTTTAATTCTTTGTCATTATAATATTCTATCATTTAAAGAAACGTCGATTATAATTTCTGTTGCTAACCAGTTTAACGTAGACAATTCTTTACGATACCATCTTCTAGTCATTGTACATAACAATCAATATCGTAACCTCTTTAGTTGTAACCACTTCGTTTGGCATCGATCCTCGAATACCACATAGTAAGACAAAGGACGGGTGAGTGTACTGACTTATGTACTTGAGTTGGTAAGGTATTAAGTAACTTACAAATTGTCTCTTTTTGTGTCGCAACAATCTCTAGCGACATCGATTAAGTTTTGCTTAAACTGTATTACGATTGTTCATTTATTTACAGAATGGTTCACCTTCGGAAACTATTAATTTTCTTCAACAGAATGAATAACATTATCCAGCCATATAACTGAGTTAGTTTAATTTTTTTTTAAATCTGTCATATAGCTATGACATTAAGGTTTAAATTCGTCCCTACTCAGCCCCAGAGGCAGCCGTGCATGGAAAAGATAATATGATGATGCCTTGTCAATTGTTCAACATACTTAGAACTATATTGTTTGATATTTAAATTATGCGTTCTAACATTATTTTAAGATATAACATCTTTTATGTATGTGTATATATATCTTACAATATTTTCAATTTGATCATTATCAAGTGAGCTGATTTTATCACGGGCAGTATTTGTGTTTCTTGGTAAATATAGAATTTCATCGATCAAGTTTACACGCGGGCAATAATTCAAAACTCATGACAGTGTAGCGAGTCGTTTATCATGTTTTCAGGTTGGTTTTAATCGGATACTGACGGTAGCTTTATGTGTTATACATTTAATGTAATATGTATAATATTTCTAGTTTTACCTCGTCAAATAGAAACTATCACTACTCTCCTTAGTCCCACCGTACTAGAAAAGGTCCATTGTAAGTCCATAACTGTTTACATAAATCGACCCATGCGAAGAAAAGAATTACATCTGTAATATATCTGTAAAATACATGTAACTCTTCTTCGCATGAGTCAAAATGTTGGCGTCGTTGCAACACTCATTGCTTGGTATCGCATAGGTTACCACAAGGTACGGGATATTAAATTAAAGAAAAAGTAATTTTTTAATTTGTCGGATGCAATCTAAAGATGGATTCTCCATCAATTTAATTATTTCTAAAACTTAAAATTTCCACGATATAAGAATGAAAGAAGAGTAATTGTATTGTACATTTAAATTGTTTCTCTATGATGTCGTTATGCTGTTTTGCTATGTTAGTTATACCAAACAGTCAAAATAACTGTAAGCTTCCTATCACTTTCAACAGTGACAAGAATGTCAGTTATTTTAGCACATAACATCCTTTTTGTTCGGTCCCCGGTGGCGGCCGTGTCTTCGCCATTTGCTGTACTGCCAGTTACTAAATATTCGTATTACTAATACTATTTGATTATACAACTTTGTTGTATTGTTTATAAATTACATATGACTCGAAATTTTTATTTCAGTTGTATAAACATAAACATTTGCGACCGTCACAGAGTTGTAGTTGATGATTTTGATACACCCTTTGCTTTCTTAACATCTATCTAACACTAAAAAGTCACGTTATTTACATATAGTGGGCAGTTTGCACTGCACTACTCCGGTATTGACAAAGTATTTTAACATCTATTATTTAAGAAAAAAAAAGATCGATGACGTCACACGAAGCGAATTATCATCGATTGTATAAAAAGAGAGACACGAGCGCCAGCGACGTGATACCGAGCGGGTAATACGACGTGCGCTAAGACAACACTACCACGGCACAGACTATTAGATGAGAGCTTCTGCCTCACTCGCCATTATGCAACCTTACGCTGGACAAACATCGACGTTTTTCATGATGTATTGTTGTTGTCTCGCGCTGATAGCTTCCACGAGGCGACCTTATCGTCGTGTCGCGGTGTTACTTTATAATTTAATTGTCTGCTCATTGTTCGCCATGGGAATTGAAGATAAATATCAAGCTATTCTCTCTTAACATACTCGATGAGTCATTGTTAAAACAAATATGACATCTGACTTAAAATAACGCTGTTACAATATTAAGTTGATACTTATGTAGGGAGAAATAGACTCCCGGGTAAGTTTAAATAGTTTTTCTTCACTAATGCATTAAGAATAACTATGAAAGTAAATAAAAATATTTTCATAGTTATTCTTGACGGAAATTATCTAATAGAAAGGTACAATTGAGACTATGCTAGACCTAGTGAGTTTGCAAAGTTTGAATTAGCGCATCTACGGTGTGAGAGGCAGGCGCGAGGTGCGGCGTGATGGGGCGGGGCGGGTCGCGCGACGGCTGGCGGTCGGCAGTCGACGTCGTGCCGCGCTCGCGTGCGATCCTCCGCCAAGCTGGAGTGTCCCGTAGGCCCGGTATGCCTGGACAACCTGGCGGTCTCCGAGGGCCCCCCCGCGATGGCTCTACGGTCCGTGGGAGAGGTCGGCGCGAGATCCGAACCCTCGCTGCTGCGCCTCCTCGACGCCGACAAAAACGGCCAACTGAGCCGAGCCCGTGATCGCCTCTCTTCCTTTTGTAAGAAACTTCGACGTACCATCAGTGAGTTGGTCTTTGTAAACGTGGTCCGCACCGCTGCATCCGACCGTGCGCAAATGTCAGCCCGCAACCATCGTCCGATCATCCATCCCTTATTTAATTGTTTTATGCATTATACGTGTCCATTTCAATGTTCTAATGTTGCTTTTGTGTTTATCGCGACTCGCAGGCGACGTGGACGCACCTAAAAAGGCCGAGCTGGCTTCGGAAAAGAAGACAGCCTCCTCCCATCGTAAGTGCTACATGTGGCGCACAAATTTAGCTGCAACTTTGTAGAGTTAGTTTCTTCTTACAGCAAGAGTTACTGCAGCTGAACGCTACAATATTTCATCTCCTTATTGTGCTCAACTATTGGTGTTAAATGGAGTTGTGAGATTGTTGCGTTGACTGTTATAGTTGTTTTTGAACTATTGTGGCTGTTTTGTGTTTTCATTTCACTCATGTTTTAATATAGTGCTTTGCGTGGAAAATCCGTATCAATATAAAAAGAGTTTTGCATAATGTAGTAACCAAGACGAATAAAAAGAATAGTTAGAAAAAGTTCCATGCCAATTTAGTCACATCAATCAACAGCTTAGTTTAAATTGGCTGGTTAAATATTTACATTATTTACTTAACGAGGTACAAAAATACGACTGATATGTATTGATTTTGTCAAACTACTAACGCTTTGCGAGTCTTGTGTAAATAAATTTAGCGGATAGTAGTACTCGAAGAAGAGTATTTGAATACATTACAAACGATGTTTTTGAAGTCTCTAAATATATTGAAATACGCAACAATGTTAAAGGTAACATTTACTTTTAATGTATAAGGATATTTAAAAATAAACTAGTAAACAACACTGAATGTCTTATTACATTGGCAGCATGCATTACCGATGTTTTTTATTTTTTTAAATAGTTTTTTAGAGGATGAACTTAACGGTGTTGTTTGGCATGTTGATGTTGTACGTAGATGTAACAAGTTTATCTTCTAACTTTTCTTTCTCGTGTTATAATATAAACCAATTCTTTGCTTATGTTTTATATGTTATCAGTGTCAACAATAGCAGTACCCATGACTTATGAGTTATTAAATAAGTTTAATCTATTCTTTGTCCTATAAGTAAAAGTATTCAAAGTAAAAACAAGTAATAAGAAACTTTGTAAATTGAAATTCCTCGATCTATGCACATCATTCTCGATATGTGTCGTATTTGTAATAAGTAATAAGACCATAGACTGTCTACACTCTTTTGTATATTTCAAACGTAAAATTATTGTACTCGAAATATGAATTCATGGTAATTATGTTTTATAAGTCCTGGTCTCTCAAATGCTAGATTCTAATTTATTTTGTTCTGTAGTTCATCCCACTACCAATTATATTTTGCGTTGTTTGTATTAAAAAGTTGAGAATTTTACAGGGCTGAGTAAATGTATGAAAGCTGAAACACGTTAGCATTTATTACGTGGGCTTGTCCGATGTAATAGAAACACAATATGTGTCAATCCACAGTAAGTCAAATGCGCGGCACCGCACCCACGGTCTTATTGACCTGAGCGCTCTCCGCCCTTGTTTACCATCGTGTTTATTTAATCACTTCATTCTCTTTATTGTCATATTCCCTAACGTCATTCTTATACATTGTTTAAATAGTTATTAACTTCCACTCTCCGATGTATTCTTCGACTTATACCGCACGAATTTTGTTTTTTTGTCGTGTCAACTTAATGGAGTGCTGAAATGTTTATTTAGGTTAAATGATCACCGTCTTAATTTACTAATAATTTTGTTTTTTTTTTTTATTTATGTACGATAACATCATTAAGTTAAGAAATTAAACGGGACCATCCTTAGTAAGTTAAAATATAATATTTGGTTCAAACAAGTTATTGTGAATAGTGAGTTCAATTTATATTGTCATTTGCTCTAATTACTCTATTAGTCTTACGGTCGTGAAATTACTTATTTTTGTTTTTTTTTTTTTTAATATGTGTTATTTCATCTAAGATTGGTGTATATCTCGAGGAACTATGTTTTGATCAAAGTTAATAATAATGGGAGTAATGCTATGTAAGTCTTTTCTATCTATACATAACACTTTTTTGATAATTAATTTTAATCATTTTGTTTTATATGTACCGAAAAAGATACAAGGGCTATAGAAAAACTTCTTTCGTCCTTTAGTAATAAAATAAGTTATTTAGTATATTATTAGTTTCAGAAAATTTTGCCATCGAGTTAATTTAAAGAGTATCTTAAGAAATTTATCGGATATTTATATTGACATTTGTAGGATACAATTGTGCTAACATGATAAAGGGAAAGATTGTTTCTTTCTGATAAACTCAAAAACTACCGAATCTAAAACTCATTTATCAATTGAGCGTACAACATATTCCTTATTATTTATTTTTATATTTGCCGTATATAAAAGATGTGCATTGTGAGTTAATAGCAGAAATCGTCTCTCGGTCTGGTCTCATTTATACTCGAAATATAAGCTCAGATTTTTTTTGCCATCAATTAATTGACGATCAAGACATTTTTTTCTAATCCATTTCATTTTTTTCTTTCTAATCTAGAAGATGGCTAGAACTGTTAAAGCATTGGTGTAAGTTTATATGACATCTTTATAAGAATACGATAAATTTCTAATCAAATTACTTCTTTTTATATCATGTGTTATTTCGGACATACTTGATATTCTAGAAAGTTCTTTATAGCCTTCCATTTTATTATTTAACATTTGAAATATCAGGTAGAAAGTCACGCGGAAGTTAGCGACGGGCCACACCTGTCCGTTATTCTGAAATGTCACCAATCTAAAAAGCGACTGAAGAAGGCTTACTATGTAATTTAGCATCTCTAATAATACTTATTTGTAATTAATAGAAGTTCCTTTTTTATGCGTAGTTCTAAATAAAAGAATAACATTAATTTATTTTTCTCTGTAGTATATAGTTTTTTTGTGGGTACGAATTGCACTCTGCTTACCCTTCCGGTGAATACACAGCGTGGGGTACGATCAATTTTGATCATTACAAAATATGGAAATACATACTAATATTTAGTTACAAACATTATAAAACTACATTTAAAATGAGTGGTCGGGCTAAAATTCCTTAAGTTACAGGTAAATTTCTTAGGATAAATTCATATCCAATTTATGTTTTCTTTGTGAATTCTTTGCGTATGATATGATTCATAATATGTCAGTTGTAGTCTTTGTCTTTTGACGGATGATTTTTGGCACGCACATGAAAAGACGCTGTTACCATTTAATAAAGGCTAAAATTTGCAGTGGAAAACTCAAGAAGTCTATTTAAAAAATTAACGTTATAGCGGATTGCAGGTCCAGGATTGGTTCGAATTTTGAGTTAAATTCAATGTTGTATTTATGTCAATTTGGAAATACCAAGTTTTTTAAACTGTGAATGAGGCGGTTGTTTCTAATGAAAATTTGCCGTGTCATCTTCAAACGTGTCCAGTAAATCATATTTATAGAATTTATTTTTAGAACACAAAAATAGCAAATTGAATTTAAAAAACAAATACTATCTTTGCTTGGTTTTTTATATTTTCTTTTCGGTTCTAATCAAGTAACTTCTTGGAATACTTCTAAATATAATTTTGCTAGATCCTTTGACACATGTAGTTTAAAACTAGGTGCCTTAAATAAACATTTCTTTGAAATTATTTTTTTCCATGGTTTTTACGTCTTAATGTGAAAACATGCACTTCTCATTAATATTTTTTTATATTAAAACTTAATTTAGATCCCGACTCGATACGCTGTCAATTGTTTGCGTACTCATGGTTTTTAGTTTACTATTTCTATGCGTGTACAAGGCTTTTGTATTCGTTTATAATTCATGACGATTTCAGTTGCGTGCGTTTCATACTGTTACACTTTAATAAGGCTTCCAGTACGTATTTTTACACTGTAATGGAATTAAAGCTGCGCTAATATAGCTTTTATCTTTCAAACGTATCTTTAGTATTTTCATTGCGGTATAACTATATAATGTCATTTAATATTTTAAATTTATCGAACTGAAGACGGAATTAATTTATGAATAAAATTAATATTATTTTTGACAAACGTCTTCACATATGTTAAGTATTGGAATAATGTTCTGGTGATACAAGATCTGTTATGACTCGAGTGTATCATGTCACGTGCTGCTCGTACTGTTATAGTTCACAAGTGTTATCCATACATCGTCTCGGTTGACATAGAAGGCGATCACTAAATCTATCAATGATGAATAACATTATTCATGCGTACGAATATTTGTCATATAATATAAATGAAATACATAATACGCCATTTTAGTTATTAAGTTAGTGAAAAGACTTATTTATTTTGATTGTACTCACCTTAATGGTTTCCCAACATAAACATTTAGTAATCATCACATATGAGAATCTAACAGATGCATTTGAATTCTTAGCTATTTGAACAGTACGATTTTAAATTAACTCAGTAGTCGTGTTCACTCTAAACAAAATAGTGCTTTAAATAACTAGGAATTGCGGAAACACTGAATTGTATTTACACAATCGAAGCGGACTGATGAAACTAACAAAAGATGTCTACTTCTATGTTGACTACGAGACGGTTTTGAATTTTGCTATATTTTTCTGGCAACGTAAGCATTTATTGCATTAAAGAGAGGATCAATTGAAGGTTAAGCCAACACGATAATAATTTGCAGAATAACCTTACAGTATACTAGATAAATTGTAGAATGGAATACCTTAGCCTAGCCATTATACTATCCGAAAAAAAAAACTCATTTATATAAACAAGTTCCACAGTACAATACGTTTCACGTAGCAGGACAATTTTGTCCGTATTTAACGGTTCAGTTCACAATATCATAGTAGTTTATTATTAACTCTGTTCTACTCTGATGTGACGCGCTCGGCCATGAGTGCGCGACTACTGATCAATCTGCACACGCCATACGCCCGGCCTTCCGGGAAAGTGTCCAGCCACTTACGTGCTCCTATTTCCCGGTAATTGTTGTTTCCCCCTTCCGAATATAAACCTCTATGTATAACTATCATCTTAGTATATGGAATTTTTTCGAGAACATTTCCTCCTGTTAACGAGATGGACAGGAAAATAAAGGCTGTAGAAAAGGTAACTAATAAGAGGGAATGGATGCGATTATACGTTATCCACGCACAGTTATATGCTTGATTACTGGTTTAATGTCTCTACCAGAATAATCATTTTCTAGATATGTAGGAGAACATATATCTTTAGCGTTCGATGGATTGTCAAATCAATACCAATAAGTTTCCGAGTTTAAAAAAGATCAGTCACTTTCTTACCAACACCTGTGATTTTGATCGTATGTTATGTCAAAATAAAAACAATCTATATTTGTTTTCCATAGCCGAGGTTAAGGTTACATTAATTTTCACGTATATGCGACATCGTAACGTCGCAAATAAATAGTAAAGTAATATTAAATTTATCTTGCACGCGAATTTATCTGGAAAGACAATTTAAAGACAAATATAAGAAAAATGCTACTGTAAATGGGTTTTAACATGTTACAGATAGTGTGTGTTACCTGTGGGAAGCCATTTATTCGCAAGCTACCTTGTGTCGGCCATGACAATAGCTCGACATTTCATAACAACACTGAAAGTCACAGCGATCACTGCCAATGTGCCGTGTATTGTCAATGTTAGGCAGTCGTATACGGGAAATCGTAAATTTTATCATGGAAATTTTATACTGGATCATAAAGAAATACAACTTTATTGGTAATTAAACAAAAACAAACATATGTAGGTTACAATTGAGAACTACATACTAACGTATTTCACATCGCATGACTATAATTGATATAGCATTTATTTCATAGTAAGTTTACTTGTAATAACTTAATTAATATTTATTATTTTCTCTATAATTCTCTCTCGACGTATGTGGTTAGTATCGAATGTGAACATCTTTTACTGTCTTTCGAAATAATAGGACGTTATACAGTTGTGATTTTTAACAGAATAAAATTAAAATCGGTAACTTCTCCATACCAATGCCCACAACTGTTAAGTGCCTTTGTTTATAAGAAATTTCTAGTAAAACTCCAAAAACTAGTAACAACCAAAACTCGTTACGTTAATAACACTGTATTATAGTTACGTCATTATATTTAATATTTGCCACTATTCGACATTACAATACCATTTGCTAAATATGTTTAAGGTAATTAAAATTCTTATTTTAACGTTGTAACGTTAGATAAAATCTTAATTATTATAATCGTCACCATCGGCTCAATGAAATTAATAGTTTATAACGAACTTTTAATTTATGATTTTAAACACTTTTTAGGTATTTTTCTTGTTTTAAAAATTACTACTAGATTTTTTTCCTTGTTTGACAACATATTCTTACTGTTACAAAACTTGGAAAAACATTGCAATGATATCAGAGAGACCAAGTTTCTAGCGAAATAATTAACTCAATAAGGTTATGTACAAAATCCATGACAAGCCAGCTTAGACTATGGCTTCTTTATGGTTTTATAGGTCTTAAAATTAAGTGGATTGAATATGTGACGTAACTTGCCATTTAACAAGTGCAGTGAATATAATAAACGTATTTCTTTCTTTAATAAAGTATTTCGATGATGACTATCGAGATTTATGTATAATAATAGAGCAATCGCTGCTCTATTTTATTTTATTTTATTCAGTCAATGATTTTGATTTTCGGACTTGTGTTTTTTTTTATAAGTAAAATGCGTTACAAGTCCTGCGCTGTATGTTTAATTAGACGATATAGATTTTGTTATAGCGCTACATCGTATTTAAGTTTCAAATGACTTAAGTGGAAAGACTTTTCTTGGAAGTAGGTTCTCTATTACATTATATCTCAAGAATAATGAAATGAATTGTTGACCGTGTTCCAGGCAAGGACGGGTCGAAGGTGACGACCGTGGTGGCGACGCCGGGGCAGGGCCCCGACCGGCCATTGGAGGTCAGCTACTCTGACATGAAACTGATTGGCAATGGCAGCTTCGGCGTCGTCTACCAGGCCAAGTTGTGCGATAGCGGCGAGCTTATCGCGATCAAGAAGGTGCTCCAGGATAAAAGGTTTAAGGTATGAACATGCACCTTAACTAACAAAACATGGAGGACAAGATAAATTCACTATTTAATAATTTACAACTTTTTTAATAACAAGGTGTCTCATATGTATCGGCATTGCCGAGAACTGGGATTCGAGTCTTTTTTAATGATTTTATTTATTGTTACAGAACCGAGAGCTTCAAATCATGCGACGACTGGAGCATTGTAATATTGTCAAACTGAAATACTTCTTTTACTCCAGCGGAGAAAAGGTATATACCGCATTTATATTCTCAAATATCGAAAGGCCAATTTTTCAGTCGTCAAATTACGTTATCTATAACATCTCGTCTACCAATCGTTTTTTTATCCCTGATGTATTAAAGATTGAGATATTTTTCGTAATGCATTACTTGGTTTGATCAGTGAGACCCTAGTAGTAAAAATAAAAGGTAGCTCTTGAAGGAAAGCGTTTGAAATGATGAGTGACTAAAAAATAAAATATTAACATCCAAAATTATTCCGATATTTCTTATAAAATGTCAAGGATATCTTTTTTAGGTTTTAAATAAGTTCACTTCCTCTTTTGATTTCCTTTCATAAAAAGTGTGTTCAGAAAACTGTTCTTACTCTCCGTAATTGTAATTGCTATAAATTAATTTAAAAGTTTTTCACAAAGATTTGAAAAATTGGCCCTTAATATCTTTGTTAATACATTTGAAAGCCTACATCGAGCCGGATGGGCTAAGATTGGTTAAATTTGTTGTTTTATTTGGGATAAGGTGACAGTGGCCGCGGCAGTTAGCCCACTGCTAAATGCGATGCAGTCTTTTGAAGTCGCAGTATGTTACAGATATCAGATGTTACGCTAGTGTGCTAACGCACATAGACCTATGAACTCTTAGACCGGGCTTGCCGATTTATACATTTATTTCTGTCCTATCACAATAGGATATATAAATTACATTATAAATTATCAGTCGGTGGCCTGGCATTGTGCAGAGTGTTTGTTTTATTCCTCGATCATTGGCCAGAGGCTTTCACTTGCGGTAAATAATTGAATACACCATCATCGGAACACGTCACTTGTTGTGACAGACTGTTGCTTGCTTTTGTTTTGTTTATTGTGAGATTTTTGCTAAGATCATCTATCCGTTACTAATAGCACATTTTTCAAAAATCATGCGTTCCAGCTTTGAAAATCATTTTAAAAGTGATTAAAATTCGCGAGGTTGAAGAATTTTTTTTGTAATTATTTTTTAACCCGAATAAAAATTACATAAGCTCTTAAGGCGCAGGTCTTCTGTTTATACTGATTGAAGATGAAATTTGTGATGATTTAAAAAAAAAAACAGACTTGTGTTTATTTTTATATTTTGTCGGTAACTATTGTGAGATAAGGCCTTGATTACATAAATACTTTTTCCAATGTATAAATAATCACTTTGCTATTTGTAAATAAGATATTAACATTATGTCACATTTGTAGCCCTAGCTGAAATGTACAGAATTTTTGTTTTTAATATTTTCTTTTCTCAAACCCTATTTCAAATATCCTGATGCTTTATAGTTCAAGGTAGACAATATTTGTCGCCGAACTCTGGAGCCAAGATCCTTTGGACGTTGGCCAAATTAGTTTCTCTTATAGTACCTATTTACTAAGTTTACAACCATGCTGTTTTATATGACGCGTCAATTTATATTCATATTGACATAGCTGTCGTTAAAATAGCAGTTATTTATGCGGTTAACTGGATTAGTTTGTTGGGTATCTGTATTACGTATTTAAGCCATTTTTCTATTGTGACGTATTAACAGGCTTCGGCATTACATAATATTTATGGTCTAAGACATGTCGATGTATTACTATTTTATACATTAATAATATAATTTATAAATTAAATGTATGTTGCAAAAGTGTGGCAGTGTGGGTCGGGGTGACCCAGAAGGACTTACATTGATCAGATTAGTGACATACTAAAGAAAATCGATGTAAGAAGTACCGGTAACCGACGAGCATGTATTCGTAGATGTATGGATGTAGAAGCGAGAGAGGTGTGCCAAGATCGTATCAAATGGTAATCCATAATTTCTGCCTATCCCTCTGGGTAACGGGCGTGAGAGCATATTTATTTTTATTTTATTTACTATATACATTAACTTATACTGTATAAAAATGTACACACTTATCATTGTTTTGTAATTTATCAACCGTAAAATATTGTATAACTACATTCTTTAGTTTTTATCTGCCATTAATCAATAATTTGTGAAATTGAATGGTAATCAATATTATTGGATACCATATGAGATTGTAAATAAACTCGTTCCTTTTGGCAAATGATTATAGTATCCACATAATTCAAAAGCTTTATTAATACAATTAAAATATTAAATTCTATGTTTTGAGGCACTAAAGACCTATTTATCGCCACATTAGGCATTGAATTATTTTTCTAATAATCTGTTTAATAAATGTTGCATGTAAGTTTTGTGGTACCAAATAAAGTTTACAGCTATTTTCTTGCTTACAGTGTATCAAATAACACTTAAATTCTGTCTGAAAAGTAAACTCAAGTAGAAGTTATTGTAAACAAAGATAACTAAGCAAAATATTTTACAATCTTCTATTGTTAGAGGCTACAGATGGGCGATGTATGTTTCTATGTACATATCGACGATATAAAAATATTTTAGTCCGTATTTCCGCACTTAACCTTCGAGTGTTATAACAGTTGGAAGGATGTTATTAACTGATGTTACTGTTGGATTGCAGAAGGACGAAGTGTACCTGAATCTGGTGCTGGAGTATATACCGGAGACGGTGTACAAAGTGGCGCGTCACTACTCCAAAGATGAACAAACCATACCCATTAGTTTTATAAAGGTATGTCTGTATGTGATGCACTAGTGAATACGTCATGGTAGTGTACCATGCGTCTAGCGGTGTCTCTCTACAGGGTTAAATGTCTTTCTAGGATTAAGGGGTTGCTGGGGTTCTTCAGAGAGCTGGGATGGAATGATCTATGCCCAATATTTTCCTCTGTCCACATGCAAAAAACGTGCTAGTCGTGGCGTTGTTGCGGATTTAAAAATGTATTGACATCACTGGTTTTATTCCGTTATATTGAAATAGTTTTGTATGTATTCCAGCTGTACATGTACCAGTTGTTCCGGAGCCTCGCGTACATCCACTCCCTGGGCATCTGTCACCGGGACATCAAGCCGCAGAACCTACTGCTCGATCCCAAGACAGGCGTGCTCAAGCTGTGTGACTTCGGGTCCGCCAAGCACCTCGTGCGCAGCGAGCCCAATGTGTCCTACATCTGCTCGCGGTACTACCGCGCCCCTGAGCTCATCTTTGGCGCTACTGACTACACCACCAAGATTGGTAAGTCTCACTGATCGCTGTAAGGCCGCAGATATAAGGTTCAGTATATATCTGCAAAAAGAACTACGAACTTGATGAAACTGTAGATGTTGTTTAAACAATGGTGAAATTATAATTCTAACCTTTTACAAGTATTTTCAGAATCATCTTCCAAAACTTGAGAAAAATTTATATTGTGCGCTTTTTTATGACCTGACTTGTACATTGTTGCAGCGCTTTCAGCTTAATATATAATATACTCTTTGTCACCAGATGTGTGGAGCGCGGGCTGCGTGGTGGCGGAGCTGCTCCTGGGACAGCCGATATTCCCGGGAGACTCCGGGGTCGATCAGCTCGTTGAAATTATCAAGGTGTGTGGATTTATCTAGAAATGGTGAAATATCTTTAACACGTGGGCGACTAGTAGAGAATCTCTATTGCCATTAAGGCCGCCATTTGGACTAATTTTGCGCAAAAAAGTTTAAATAAATATAAGCAAAATGATAGTGCGTCCTGGACATCCTTAGTTTTAAACCTAATTATTTGTATTCTAAATTATTTTTGTTGATCTTTGCGCTCTAATTGTTGTCTCTCTCGCATAAAAAATTTGCAGTAAAAGTATTCTATATATTTTTTTTATGGTTTCAGGTCCTAGGTACACCGACACGCGAGCAAATCCGCGAGATGAATCCAAACTACACAGAATTTAAATTTCCACAAATCAAAAGTCATCCTTGGCAGAAGGTCAGTTCACATATATTCATTGCTTTATGAAAGAAACATTACAAATACTAAATTAAAAACATCCAAAATATAATTAGTGAATATTCCGTCTGGAATTCGGTCTAGTCCGCATTCGCTTATACTAATTAGGGAAAAAAATTACACAAGAAGATTTAATAAAAATCACAATTTTCAATTGATTTCCTATCACGTATAGTTATTATCGGGTTTAGGTCTAGGTCTAGTTTTTAGGTTCATTGCTAGTGATAGTATTGGTGACGTGCACCCTGCATTACAGTACATGCTGGAACGAATGACGATGCCCAAGTCGGCCACTGACCATCAGCGTATTCGAGTAAGGCACCGCTCTACACTAACCTAAATGCCTCCATTACAATGTGTAATACATTACACCGCACCGCATCAACATCATCAACATCATCGCAAAAGATTATCATTTCAAATACTTCATTTTAAATAACAGTTACTAATGTGAAACGCAAATTTTTTCGCTTGTTTGGGAATTAAAGATGAAGGCATTTAGTATTTATTCACATTTCTTGACACTGAACTATGTCATGCTTGAATTTTTATGTTATTTTTTTATCTATTTGTTTAAATATTATTTAATTCGCTTCAAACTTAAATTATCAAACCCAAACTTTGTACTAAATATTTAATAGTAAAGTATCACTAAAACTGTGGTGAACTCACCTAATTACCGTCGTCTGTGATCTGAACAATTCTTAAAGTAATAAAACAAGATTTAAACTGTAAATAGAAAAATATATGCATGTCTGTAGTAATCGCAGACAACAATCAATACAAACTATATCCTCTAATATTTGAAATGTGAATAAATTAACTAGTCTCAATATAAGTTGACCGGTTATATTGTAAATATTTATTTCATCCGAATCTTCGTAAACATCAAATAACGGACTACGAAACTTGATTTTAAAAGATCCTTTGTCATTTTTATATTAAATGTGCCAAAACGTTGACAAAATCTATTGGAATATAATGTATTTGTACAACTGTAATGATTGTACGCCTGGCGTTTTCAAACCGGTCAACTTAGATTGTAACTTACAATCACTTCAAGCTCTTACCGTCCAATTTATTGTTTGTTGGTGTGTCGGTGTGTTCGACTTGAGTGCAGTTTTTTTTTTTTTTCATTTATATACAGCTATTTATATTCTTTACTGATGGTTGTATACTTTTAATTGCTAGGTGTCACGTTAAAATGTACTTCAACATTTCAGTGTATGTACCTAACTGATATTGCAAATATGGTTCATTATCATTCAATTATTTTTAAATATTCTTTCATAATTTCTGCTAACAATATTTTGAAATAACTATAGTAATATTTGTGCCCAATATGGCGATAGGCTCGCCTTCTATCACATTATGGGATAGTAAAACATATTGTGAAATGTGGGTGCACTATACTAGTGGCACCTCTGCTTACCGCTTCGGGGAATAGAGGCGTGAGGTATGTTTATAGTAAAATTTCTTTACTGTGAAGCTTCACTATTATGGATTTGAGCATTAAATTAAATTGATGAAGCGGTCAAATTTTGAATTGATGTTAGTTTTTCATTGTTTCCATTAAGTTAACCAAACTTAAACTTAATCGTAACATAAGAAAGTCTTATACTGTAAATATGTACATACTAATTGATGTACAAATTATATATGATTTATTGCGATGATTGGTAAAGTATGTCATATGAAATAGGCGATGGTACCAAGAGATTTAGGAATTGTAGCCCCAGGTTACGCTAAATGTTGGTAAGTCGAGTGTTACAAAATAGCGACATTTATGACCTTGAGGCCTATGTCTAATAGTGATCGTGGGGATAATCATTAAAACACCAGGAGTGGAGTTATTTAGGTGTTTGAAAGACTAGAAAGACACCAGATTATTGAGGTGTTTGAAAAATCATTCCTTCCCCATCCTTTCCTCCTGTCCTTTTTGTTTTTCTACAAACCTTCTCTGGTCTACGTAAAGACTGGTAACGCATCGGCAACTCATCTCCTTGTTGCGGGTATCTAAGGATTTTTGCTTTCTTTTACTGTATAAAAATATTGTAAAATAATACATTAAGAGTATTGTGCGTCAGGTGTTCCGCGCGTGCACGCCGCCGGACGCCATCTCGCTGGTGTCGCGGTTGCTGGAGTACACGCCGGGCGCGCGGCTGTCTCCGCTGCAAGCATGCGCGCACAGCTTTTTCGACGAGCTGCGCGAGCCGACCGCCCGCCTGCCCAACGGCCGCGCCTTGCCCCCGCTCTTCAACTTCACCGAGTACGAGCTCGCCATCCAGCCCTCGCTCAACGAGTTCCTGAAGCCGCGCGTGCCCGCCGCCGCTTCCGACGCGCCCGGCAGCTCCGGCGCCGTAGAGCACGCACATGACGCACAGGGTACGTACATTATACGCGCACATACATACGTGAGAAGTTATCAAAAATTCTGTGACATTTTTTAACCCCTATATTTTTGAGATCTTAGAAATGTTAATTTGTTGACTTATTTGGAAGGAGTTATAGATTGAGAGTATTATTCTTAAACTTGATTTACTCGTGTTTAGAATTTTTACTAACTGTTATTGTTTAAACAGCAGATAACGCCGCGGCGTGCGGGCCGAGCGGCGGGTCGCCGGGCGCGTCGTAGACGGCGACGGAGCTCACGCCCACGCCCGCGCCCGAGCCCGCGCCACGACATCGACCGTCGCCCACGCCCACACCTGACCTCATCGCCTTGCCCACGCGCCGCTCCGACAGACTATCGCCGGTCTACATGCATTTAGGGCGACCGCTTATACCTTAGTCGGTTGGTACAGATGGATCGTACAGGCGTCCTCCGCTGACGTCCACTTGTCAGAACGTGTCGGAACATGTCGGATGTCGATCGGACCTCAGATGGGTAAATCATATGCTATTTAGTGATAGTATTTTTTTTTCGTGTTGGCCATCGGGTAAAATTATATGCATAATAGGTGTTTTCGGCGAGTAATCGTGTGATACCGTAGTGTTTATGTCGAAAAGCTTGAGCTGTCGCAGTCGGTGAGAAGGGTAAAATCCGCAGTAGACTCTGTACCGTCTCCATGTGATTACTTTGTACTTTTGTAAGCTCAAATTTTTTTTATGTAAATACCTTATAACTGCGTTTTTAAATTAATGATTATTTGGTGAACGTCAGATTCATTATCTGGATAAATGGTATTGTTTTATATTTTACATTGTATTCGCTTTATTTTTGTGTCGTTTAGTACATTTTATTGTAACCCATGATGTACTCGACGAGAAACGATCTTTATCACGTAGACGGGGAGCGACCGTCTTGATATTTTACAATAAAACTACGGCAGGGATTGCCGCATGATCCTTTGGACCTTAAATTTGCTTGGGCCGTGTAATCTGTAGGGAAATATTCGAGTAGTGCTTTAGAATATTTATAATTGAAATGTATCACTTACCGATGAACTTTTACGAAGGTAGTTCGCTTACAAAGATGGAACATTTTCTTGCACTCACAAATGTGTACTTGTAAATTTTTATAACTAGCATATACTGATCTCTCAAGATAATTTATAATTTTTATCGATATCTCAGAATATTATCTACTTGTACAATTCAAAGGATATAAATTTTAGTATAACTACATGATAGATGTATTCGTTTATTCGGGCAACTTCTAAATTAGAAAGAATTTTGATTGCGGTGTACCTTACCTCGTCCGACCGAGGGCCGCATGCATGTTGATGTAATGAATAGCACTGTCTGTCGATGTCCTATTGTAATGTCATAGTTTTTCGATAATATTGTATTCTATATTATAAACGATATTACTGCTGTAAAATTTGTCATTGAAAACACATTATTAGTAGTCATTTATGGAAAATGAGTGTTGAGGCAATTAAATTCATTGTCATAGTTTTTAAGCTTTCATTCAATTTCATTTACGCACTACGAGTTGGATACAGTTACAAATTAGTCGAGGTTATTAAAAAAAGCCTTTAAGTGTAGAATAATTAAATATTTAATTGGTGGTTTAGACGTAGCCTGATCGCGTGACATGTCGGCGTAACGCGCTCCGGTTCCAATGCTGCTCTCGAACGAGACAGCCCGCCGGGCTCTCCTCGAACCCCTTTTGGATTGCGATGCATTCACAATTACATTAACCAGAAGCGTCTCGTGTAAAAGGTAGTTAAATTAAAATATACTAGAGAACATTTTTCAACATTAAATACAGTTATATCTTTATATGACTGTTTATTGGAAAGATTCAGAAAATACACTTCTAATTTTCGGTTGACGTATTAAGATATTATAAAACTTATTGTTGTCTTTGGCTTTTTTAAAAAAAAAATTAATCCATATATAAATTGGCGCATGTGAGTGAAATGTGTTTAGTTTAAATTATAGCTAAAGCTATATGTTAACATAACGTTTTATTTGCAATTTTAAATGTTAAATATATAATATTCGTTATTTTAAAATTCTGTTTGTATTTAAATGGCCATAAATTGTTTTTGACTACCTTTGACGTTAAAATGTATTGACGGCACTGTCATGCTAAAGTAATAGTGAATACGATTGTCAATTGAATGAAGGGAAACAGACAGAGGCCTCGTCTTGAACTTCGCAAGTTAACTTTGACACGCTCGTCCGGCACGCATCCATTGGGAAGTCCCATGTACACTTGGCGGCGGCCAAGTATATAATACACATTGTATTACTATAGGTATGTACTAATTACGTATAAATTCGTAGTATTTTAAGATATATAACGCGCCCGGCGCACGATTTGAAATCACACATAGCGGAGCTTAGTTGTCCCTAAGGCTACTGATTTGCTGACACCTTTATAGTTCGTGTAAATATATTATAATTACCTTTATAATATGACTCTGAGTATCGTATCGGGTCGGCAGTCGCGGCCACCTTACCGTCCGCCCGGTCTCCGGTCTCCGGTCTCTCCGGACCGCTGCGGACTGAGTGAGGACTAAGATAGTTTAGATACGCATATTTTTATTAAGTCTTATTCTAATATGAATTTTGTAATCGACGTTGCTTCTAAAACCTTCTGTGTAAAAAGTTAAGACATACTAGTGACCTGAATGTTTGAAGGTGTGTTTCGGAACGTCTCTATCCCACTGAATCTTCACTTTCACGATTCGATTCGCGTGCACGTTCACTTCGAGAGAATAGTCCGTCGACGTGGAACATTGCGTTACGATTGCGACTCATACAAAACAAACATACACACTTCGAAATGGGGTTGACTTTATAAATTATTTAAAAGTGGAAAAGAGTTTTCTTATTACTAGTACTGTAATATTAAAATTAATAGTGAGTGAAAATTGTATTTTGTTTTTAATTTGTTTTATTGAATTTGAATACATAGTAACACCCATATCGTTGTTAGTTATGAATGAAAATAACATAATTATAAAAGTAAATATTAAATGAATAGTAAACATGGTTTTTTATTTTGCACCTTACACAAAAATTAGCTCAGGTCTCGTCAATTCAATATTTAAATTAATAATTTGTGTTTACAATGTCAAAGTAATACGAAACTAAATTTCGTGACATATTGACAAAAAAAAACTATCTAAAAATAGTTATTGACAATTTATTGCTATCAATATTATGTTATAATTTTATATATAATATTTATAATAAAAAAATATGACTAAAACATTTCATTAAAAGTATTTTAATTAATATAGCTTTCTTTAATCTTAATTGGACCGTCATTAAAAATTTTTGTGACTATTGCGGAATTAATTTTCCTATACTTTATTCTTAAAATTTTAACTATTGCTGTTAGACATTAATAGAATAACGATAAAGTTGTTTAGCAACTACGGACATAATACAATTTTATCAGCTGTGCAATTGCATGATTTATGTATTTTTATCTGTTTTCGATCGTAATTAAACAAAAATTGATTTAACTGGTGTGCATGTGTTTTATTTTTTAAATATGTCTTCTGTCTAATGATTTGTTGCGTACAGAGAGAAACCTCATAAATGCAATCCTATTAGAGCTTAAACTGGTCAAGCTTGCTAAGTGGCTTTAAAAATTTTCAGCAATATTCTGTTAAGTTCTCTATTCGCCTTTTTAAATTATTTATTACATCAAGGCATTTTAAACTTTTACTTATCCACTTTGATTCATAATACGTCTTATTTTATGATGTATATTCGTTTACCTTTTATTATAATATGTCTGCTTAACTGGCTAGATCGAACCAGAAACTTGTCACAGGTAAGCGAGTAAATATTACAAAACTCTCCATTTATAAAGCGTTGGTTAACATTATGGATTAATATGACAATGCTCGATGACTTCAATAGGCTGGACCGGTTTGGATGGTTCCTTTTATTGGTATTACTGCCACAAGTCAAGGTAGGTTTAAAAGTTTAAAAAACTAAGAAGAATGAAATGGTTAAATTTGTAAAAAAAAACATTGCATTATGAAACTTAAAAAGTTCCCACGAAAGGTCACGCCACTTTTTTCGGTTTTCTTCCATGATAATGTAGCTACTAGAATATTTCTTCAAAGTGCAGATTTTACGACAAAGCAATTTCAATTAAACAAAGATATATATGACGTATGGAGAGGACTAGAAAACGTACCAATTGGAAAGTTTTGTCCAGTTTCACGTTAAATAGGGCACTGAACAGAATTCGGCGTCAACAATTGACAAACATGTCCTATTAAAAAAAAACATATCACGCCTGTATTCCCCGAAGGGGTAGGCAGAGGTGCAATAAGTGCACCCACATTTCGCCATATATTTTTCCATCCCATAATGTGATAGGGGGCGAGCCTATCGCCATATCGGGCACAAATTCCAAACTCCGGGCTGATATCAAGTTGAAAAAGCCAATATCATTTTTCCCGAGCCGGGATCCAACCCGGGACCCCACTGAGCCACCGAGGCAGTTGTCCTATTTATTCTTATTATTTTAATTACGCTATCTTTTTACACCATTTAACATTGTATTTAGAAAATTATACAGAAATGTAATAAATATATTCGAATCAAAAATAATTTATGTTACTTTTTCTATTTCCTTTATCTGTGATTTACAGCAACACTTTTTTACCATCGATTCAATGTCAAAACTCATTTTGACAAATCAATTTTCAAAATGTCAAAACAACACAAAAACACCTAATAAATTCGAAATATACTAATGTAAACGTTTTATTAATTTTCAATATTAAAAAAATATGGTAAAGAAATAACGTTAGTTGAACAATTAGCGTAACTGTATTTATAAAGAAGTAAAGACGTTTCGCTTATCACAACAATCGAAATAAGATTATCTTTTTATTTTCTTTGAAGTTGTTATATATAAAAACAAATCATGCATGAGGCTTACGAAGCATCACATTTGCTAAATGCAACAGTTCAAATCGAGGCCATTGCTGCTTATGGTACGTTTATCAAATATAGACAACCTACTAATATAATATTGATTAATGGAACAAAGCAGCTGAAACTCTTTTTTTTTAGATGATAATTTGTTGTTGGGAACCAGGCAGGGGCACTTATTAATGTACTCGCTATCGGCAACTAATGGGAATCAAAAATATGAGTTACAACTTCTTCGGTACTGCAAGAATTTTAGTAAGAAACCTATTCAGCAAATAGAAGTTATACCTGGTACGTATTTACTCGTTTTAATAATTTCATTAGATATTATTTGTGCTTTTTCTACTTAATATCAGCCTGGAGATTGTGCCCGAAATGGCGATAGGCTCGCCACCTATCACATTATGGGACAAGAAAAGATATGGCAAAATGTGGATGCAGTAGTTGCACCTCTGCCTACCCCTTCGCGTAGTACAGGCGTGAGTTATGTTTGTCATGATTGATTTCAAGGTTTTGTGTTGTATTATATAAAGTGCTTTGAATAATTGTGTTGAAAATGTCACTGGTTACATTTATCTGTAAAAAAAGTAATGTTAGTCATTCTTAAGATCTTATATTACCTCTGTACATCAATTATTTTAACAATAAAGTTGATCCATCACATTTGTACTTTCAGGACTTTACATATTGCTTTGCTTTTTAATAATTTATATTAACATATGTATTGTGGTGTATATTTGCAGAAGACAATCTGCTGTTATGTCTCACAGATAATCTCCTGTCAACATATGATATAAATGGAGTGAATTTCCCATTTATAAAATCAATTCAACAAACTAAAGGTGCATCACTCTTTGCACTAGATAAAAAGGTGGGTTTAATCTATTTTGAGAGTTAAGATTTAATATAAATTTCAATCGATTCTGTTACAATAAATGTCTGGTTACCTTATTTATAAATCACTATTACAAAAAAATATATTTGCTTAAAAAATAAGTCTTCTACTTTTGTATTTTAATAAAATTTATCTTGTTTGTATCATTTCAGTCTGCAACATCAATGACAGGTGAATCAAATTCAGTTGTACATCTCTGTGTTGCAGTCAGAAGGAAACTTCAGGTTTATTATGGTAAAAATGGTGAATTCAAACAGCATATATTTGAATTTACTGTACCTGATGTGCCAAAAGTTATGGCATGGGGTCAGGAATATTTATGTGTTGGATTCAAGTCTGAATACACACTATTTGATGTAAGTACAATTGGAAGAGATTTTTTTTATTACATACTCTTGATTTAAAACTAATTACCCACTTTTAAAACACATACCTTTCACCTGTGTTTCCCAAAGCGGTAGATAGAGGTGGAGTTAGTGCAGCCTATTTTCGGCGTGTATTTTCTGGTCTGTGATGTGACTGGGGACAAGCCAAACCTCTAGGTGATATTGAGTTGAAAAATCCCAGTATCATTTTTTGCCTGACTCGCGATTCAAAACCTCACATAGAATACAACCGCGCCACCGAGGCACTCAAGAAACCACTTCAAATCTAGCAATACAAGTATTAAAAATTGTTTGTTTTCAGCTTTCTTCTGGTAAACCTAAAGAGTTATTCCCCACAAGCAGTTCCCGATCCCTGGAGCCGACAATAGCTAAATATTCCGACAATTCTTTTCTACTTGGTCGAGATAGCACCTCGGTGCTGGTCGAAGAAGCTAAAGATATTGAAATTAAGAAAACTATTAAATGGGCGGAACCACCGCTGGGTGTTGGTAAGATTCACTTGTATTATTGACACAATCATGACACAGCGGTCTATTACAGGTACAATTGTGGTGCGGTTTAAATTAGATTTTTAAATTATATATGAGAAAGTTTTGAAAATGTGCTTTGGATGGGTTCAGCATCTGTCTTTGTCCAAAAGACCTCTAGTACTACTTAGTATGTAGTATTAAGACTTTAATTAATTTTTAACTCCTTTAAGAGTGTAGGCTGAATAGATAATGTTTTAGC
>JAABKM020000006.1:3108106-3120990 GCA_016277805.2 Papilio aristodemus | reverse complement strand
GGCGGCGGGCGGCGTAAAGTTTTACTTTCTTGTAGGAAGTGCTGTCGCTTTCAACGGAGACCGGTCGGAGGTGCGGAGGCGCTCGTTATTAATATTATCGCATTGTAAGCCTAGGAGTTTAAACATCTTGAACCATTCGGTTTAAAACTGTTTTGACATTCAATTCACTTCATACAGCTAGTTATTTTTATATTTTTGTAAACCTTCTTACATTTATTAATAAACTAATTTTAAATACACATTTGAATCTAGAAATAATAAACGGGAAGTATACAGTAGTATATAGTATGTTATTAAATGTTTTATTTTTTTTTCCAGGTGAGCCCGGAATACCAGAGCGATGGTGGAATAAAAGATTTTGTAAGTTATAGTTGTCAATCTTACAATTTAGTCTGCACAGAACACCGCAGATAATTTATTTTGGACAAATAAGCTACTTCCTTACCACAATCTATCTTGATGTTAAGTTGCGAAATAATCTAACTACAAGTTTACTTATGTCGTTAATTCCTATTCATGGTTTAACGGCATCCGTATCACATAAATTACAACACATTCGTGTCAAAGTATTCGTGATTAAGCCAATTTTTTTGTGTAAATAGGCAGTTTTTGCTTAGATCTTTAGTAAGAAAAAATGAAGGTCAAATTTTATTATTAATTTAATTGATAATTTAAAATTAACAAAAAATGTATCATCGAAATTCTGTTCATCTAACTACTATAAAATGTGACATTTATTGATATTAGTTCAGATAAATGTCGACGCGTTGAAAGTCATCATATGACTGACGTCGACAAGAAATATAGCTTTAAGTACGCCATCAATAGAATTATCTTAACAGATAAACACTAAGTTGCCCACTTAGTGGCATGTAAATTGTTCCGTAACGATTATGCATGTACGCTCGTGGAGCGCATGATAACTTTCTAAGTGTAACAAATAGTCCGCCTCGTAGCGAACACAAAAGGGTGAAGGAAATTAGTCATTTTTTTGTTGTTATCTGTGTCGGTTGAGTCATGTCAGTTTTCGCGGGGAAAGCGGCGTCTGTTACGCAACAATAAAAATTACACGGACAAAGGAATTGTTGCGCGCACCTGACGCTAGGGCTCAGTTTACGCAGCTAATGGCCGATGCTAATGACTCGGCATTCGCTCGCCCGATGCGTTACGCTGTCATTGCCGTGCGCCGAACAAAAACTGCGTAATTAAACAATTAAATGCTACGCAGTAAACAATCTCATTACAAAACATTTAATAGATTTATGTATATGAATTATTTACTTGATGTCTAGTAATCCAGATAAGATTATAACCAGATAAGATGTAAAATTATCATCTTGTTTTACATTAATGCTAGTGTTGGATGGGGTTATTTTACTTTATTTCTATCCAGAAATTTATCCGGCGAACTATGGTTTTAGTTCTTTTTATCTTCAACTAAAGATTTTTTGTCTAATAATTAGTTCAACCGCATCATATTGTAAATTGTAAATCACGAACTTGATTTGATGCACCAAGGAAGAATGACGGCTGTCATACGCAAAGGTAATGGTCCGAGACGGCGTCGGCCGCAGAGGGCATCGTGAGCAACTTTGTTTACACGTACAATTCTGCAAATCAGTGTCGGACGGCGTTCATTTGTTGCATCTATAAATAAGGAGGTGCTAAAAGCGGTCCGGCCGGGGGACGTGCTTCCTCCGCTTTGAGCGACCGGGGGCAAACACGACCGGCGCGAGCAAGCCTCTTTGTTGACACTCGTCTTACGCTCCCTGCGATACACACACGATCACCAACTTCGCTGCACGCATTCAAACGCACCTAAAGCAACACCACGACACGAAAGGCTCCCTGTGTATTCCTGGTAACGAGGTAGAATATTACACGTTACTAACGCAACCATAGAGTGAATCATAACACAATAATGTATTCGTATCTTTAAACTTAAACAACTCAACAGACAAATACAAGCATTGGCAACGTAAACACAATCCCACAGGCCACGAACTTACGATTCTTGTAACATCAAGCCCGCTACGTGATTTCCTCTTCGACGTATCAAAGATTAACGTTTACCTCGAACAATGGAAGCGCATTGTCTCTTCTAATAACTAGAAACAATCGTTTTGTGTATTTAAATTATAAATAAAGCCATGCGATGGCATTTTTACCATAGCGGGTGTCCCTTGCATGGCAATGTGGCGTGGCCCGATCTGAATGCGCGCCGCGGCCCGCGCGTCCGGTCCTGCTCTTTTAACAGTTGCTAACTTTATTATATGTTCACCACTCCGCTGTTGGCCCAACTAGTTAGCATGCGTTGGACATACGCTCAAAGAGACGTATTTTTATTGAATTCTCCACACATTTTCCTCGTGAACAGTCACTGGATGTGAGCACACATGATGACAGTTACATTTTAGCACTATATTAAGAGTGATGTTGTGAACTTCCGTACGTAACTACTCAAGAAAGGGATCCAGGATTTTGTGGTACAATATCAAACACGAAACCAACAATTAAAGTAAATAAGGCGGTAGAGATTTTTATATTACCTAAGTTGTTTCTTGCGACATAAGCGAGAGGATACAATAACAATTCTTGGAATAATTTTGTATATTAAAAAAATGTGTGTCGTGTTAAGAAACCATAATCCTCATTGCTCTCCAGCCGCAATAATTAACGGGCGATCGCGCGCGCTCTGCGGGAGACTAGCTACACGTTACTGACGGTTTGAACTATTTTTGTTTGTCCTACGATTTATATTAACAAAGTGATACCACACATACGATGCATTTATAACCACATGTCCCCAAACCGATTGCGGTGGGTGTAAAACGTTTTATTTAAAATTATCCGTTACAAACCAGACACGAGGGCTTAATTACGCATCGTCAATTCTGAATCACACACTTCAAATTCATTGTTTGTGTCCGAGTAACACTCTGCTTGTTATATTGATGTATTAGTGTGTATGAAGCATCAACTTCAGCCATTTGATGAGATGTCTTAACAAACGCAAAGCGAAAGATCCAAAGGTCGATGGCGTGAGCAGCAGAGGGGACGACGGTATCTCGAATGTATTTTCGCGCAATCATTCAATAAACGTGATCGCCGCAATCGACAAGACCCTCGGCCTCCTCAGAGAAATGGACCGATTTGATATTAGAATAACTATCCAATCTTACTGTGTCGCCCTCCCTCCCCCACTCCCGGGCCCTAATAAAAAGCTCTACCGTTTAAATTGGGGTTTCACGGACAGTGACGGTTGCGTTAAGTTATTAAAAGTTCGTTTATAAATAGAACGCATTTGATTAAAGACAATTAAAGAATAATTAAGCCCCTTCTCTGAGATCGTATTACGCCTCGGCGTCAATTGTCGTGCTGGTTGTTATGGCGGGTAAAGTTTAACCTTTGTACGCGATGTCTGCTCCGGGACAATCACTTCTCTACGGGCTAAATTACATGGCAGGCGAATGCAACAAAAACCTATTATAAGGATTAAATGTCGAGGTCTATATAAATGACATAATAACTGTAACTTAGATACGTTTACATATATATACTTGACGGTGATAGCAAGTGCCTTAGTCTTCTCAATCTGATTCTTGTCTTTTTTCTCACTTTATTCGAACCTCTCTTGCAGTAATTTTTCAAGTTACTCGCAATAATTACCATTTACAACTCGCTCAAGAAGTTTTAATCTCGAGAACATTACACAAATTAAATTTACCGTTAAAGATGAATATTGTAAATAAGTGTTTCCGGCATGCAATACAGTTCTCCTTTGTGAAGTGACCTGCAATAGAATACTGAATGGAAATATGCCGCATGTTTTCAATATGACGAAAACCAGTGACCCGGATTCGATCTTTTGTTGCAGTGCCGTTGCCATCACGAAATTATCTCGAATATTTTTAGCAGGACCTCTAAAGATCCAACAATAAACAGCATTCGCTAATAGTGTTAATTTTATCTCGTTACCGTCGTAAATACGCGGTCTAATATTAGCGTACGTACAGAGAGGTCGATGACCCATGGAAAATTTGATTTTAATAGTTTCCTCGGTGAACACGCGTGAAAAATTACCGCCACGAACTTCAAAGTGATCACGCTCAACAAACTAAAGGCACCTTGAAAATTAATATCACATTAATTATTTATTGCTCTGTTTTTCGTCTGTTGCGCGAAGATCGTAGTTTTTTCTTTGTAAAGTTTAGTTACTTTTTGTTTTGAGTTATAAATACTCTGCTACATACATACGAATTAGTCTTTGTGTATTTATTTAAGGAAATATATTGGAATTATAACTTAGCAACAAAATACATTATTTGTTTTTGGTAGCTACTTAAAACTTTTCGTACATTTGTACGTGTTATATACGTATTATATTTTATGCATATTTGTATAATGTATACGGATGAATGAGCCAAGTATAAGAATGTCGTTGCCCCCGCACTTATGACTTTCCTGTATAACGGTAGAATTTTAAACTAGGAATATGTGAAATAATACCAGGCAGAGTAACGTGATAAATGTTGCGATTCTGTCTGATCTAATTGAAAACATCTGGAATTAATTATGCGCGTTGCAAAGTTAATTCACATGGTTGTAATTATTATACGATTATTTTAGACATATGGTGTACTTGTTGATCTCATTACATACTAGCAATAGTACCTAGCCCGGCCCCGGCGTCGCTTGAGTAGATTACATATTCTTTTAAAATCGTTTTAGTAGTTGTCGAATTTATTCCAAATATCATCCGTATGTTTATTGACTTAAAAGCGTAGAGAAAATTTCCAAGAAAGACAAAATTTTAACATAGTGGTTTTGTTTTCAGAAGAGATTGTGGATTTCCATATCTACCGTGGCATACCGACGCGATGGCGACCGACACTCGTATTGACCTTGTTCTTATGGCACCAATCTGTTGATAGTTTACAGCACTCAAATTACCAGTATGGAAAAGACATTATACCTTACACTTACGCAACATTCCATTTGTGGCGCAGAATGTAAACAGAGGGACGCAGCGTGTCTGTCGCGTTGACACCGCGGCTCGCTAATGCGCAAGACACACACCGCGGCCGCTGTGAGGGACCTCGTGCTACCCTCCCCACCGCTATGTACTATTCCAGTCACTTAACAAAATAATTATTTTAATATGGTAAAAACTCAGGTTTATACGCAGTCCCAAAGCGATTGAGCGCGCCTCTGATCACTCCAAGTTAGCGCGTTCGAAATCGATAGTGATTACCATTTTCCCTGGGGCTCGCCGCGGCCGCGCAACCTCCGATGGAAAGCGACGCTTAACCAATGTTCCGCTCTGATAACTCTCTAATTACGCCTCGGTTGCCGTTTTCCATCGCCACTCACCAAACGCTGGACTCAACTCCTCACGCTTTTCACCCGCCCCGGCCGCCTCGGCCGCCGCGCACAGTTCAACGTTCATTTGTTAGCTACACTTTCGCCTTTGACACGGCCCCACTCTTTCGCTTCCGTGTCGTTGTTTGAATGGTGACGTATTGTATGCGATTAATACATTTCATGTATTGAGGCCCGCTTGACGTATTTGGAGTAGAGTAACAATCCTTTGGCCAGGCAGTACTGAAATATCTTATTATTCAAAAACTCTTTAAAACTTCTTTTTTCTTTGAAAGTTGATTGTGAAAAATAAATATTGTGTATAATGCATATTAAAAGTCTCGTAAAGAGAGAATATACGTAGGAAGAAGGTCGCGTACAGTCGCCGCGGCGATACTCGCCGGCCGGTTATTGCCCAGCGAGCGAACAATAACCACTCATACGCCGCTAAAAGCATTCGTGTGTAATTGTTTGCGCAGTCCATTGCCGACCGCACGACTTCACCGCGACGCAATGCAATAGGGATGAACTCACTTCCATTTTCCACTCCACTCAACTTATTGCCTTCCCGAGGAACCATCTGGCACCGGTTCCTTCGCGTCCTTTAAACTACAGTAAACCACAGTGCACAAGGAAAATAATAAAATTCCTCGACAAAGGCGGCTATATTGCTTCGTCAGAGCGGCTGAATAGTTGCGCACGTCGAATCGACATATAGCGTAGCATAATAATTCGTCTCTTGTATTCCAAAACACAAGTGTTTGCGTGTTTACGATCCCCGGACGAGGCAGAGTCGAATAGAATATACAATGATGTGTCATTCACATCGATTGAGGCCGCATACGAGATGCGGCGTATCATACATTATGTATAGCGCCTGTGTTCCGCGTCGCGTAGCGCCCGAACGACGCCCGCGCCGGCCTTCGAGCTTACAACACACTCTAACGCTATGCCCGCACCAACTCCTGGACACTTTAAAAATACGAAGTCTGAAATCTTAGCACGATAGATTTCCTTCAATTTCTAAATGGTATCTCATTACTTAAGTTTAAAACAATAAGAGCGAAGAACCGCTCTGCAGTTAATTCATAGTTATGTTATAACATATGTTGATAACTGCCATGTTCCATTGTCGCTTGCGACACGCGTCGACCATTGCCCCTCGTGTGTACAACTGCCGACAATTATTCCTCATTGCGACAATACAACGAACACTCCTTAAGGCCGTATTCACACGGACGACTTTACGCGCTAGTAATTGCGTGTAGTCTACTTAACGTGTTTTCATCTATTTACTATCAACTTTCCGTAATAAATTCTTTTTGGTTAGTTAATTATATAACGAATGGACCTACAATTTGGTTAATGTTATTGTTTCATCAGATCTCTGGTAACGGTATATGTTCAGCAGTGGTCACTCAATAAATACTCTAGTAGAGTAAAACACGAGTTTCATGGAACAGCTTTTGACATCTTAGAAAAGTAAGTGTAACGTCGGCCTACGTGAACAATAATGCACAATCGCCTCGATTGCGGCCGCGCCGACTGCCGCGCGCGCCTGAGCACCGCCTTTGTTATGGTGATACCTCCGCAGACAAGTTCGACGCACTGCAAGAAACAAAACAAACCATGGACACATTTGCATCTTAAAACGCGTCCCCTTCCCCTCCTTCTCCAAAAAAAAAATTAAACTTCAATAGTAAAAGATTTTAACAAAAATAAATTATTCATGACAGGGACTCGGTCGAAAGAAATCTTGTCGACAGCCATTAAAATTCGACTCACCCCGAGGCCCTAGCAGTGCCAGTTAAGGTTTCGGTTAATTGGTAATATTAAGCGTTTTAACGTCGAAGCCATTACTGAAAACGAGACGCAGGTAGACGGCACCAGCCTCCCGGGGTGCTTTTTTTGTTGCTACGCGCAGGTACCCGACTCGGCCCGGCCAGATTGTGAACGCTTTTTCTATAACACAATATACACGACTATCGTAAAGATTTCAAACGTAGAAAAAATCAAAACGACGCCTCGGATCATAATTATTTGTTCCGAGACTTGTGTAAAAAACCTTTTTTATATTCTATAATAGGTTCGTTTACATACCTTTCAAATGTATTGACAATAAAGAGTACTTTACAAGTATTACCAGATAAAGTTAATAGATTTTCAGTATACTTCTAGTTTTAATAATGAAGAATTATAGTACAACATTATATAGCTTTCTTTCATGTATTGGCCTAAACAAGTATATGTCGTATATACAAGATGCCGTAAAGTCTACCTACCTATGAGAGTAATCGAATTGTTAGTCAGGGTTTTCTATAACGACAAAAATCATCCCAATACTTTTTCCTGGTACGATTCATTTCTCTAGTCATAACATTCTTTGTTTTGTAGTGAATAGTATTTACTGTTACTTAAGAATTATCGGTACTTGTAGTTAATATATTGTTTTAATTATTCTCTAGTAGAACATGTGACTCAAAAATAAAAGCAAAACTTTTATTTTGTATAAAATGATACATTTATACAATTCCTTTTTTAATACTTGTTGTATATTGCTAATTAAATTAAAATAATCTAAAATATTGTTTTCTCTCTTTTTCAGAACCAAACCAGTCGACCAGTGCAGACAATGAACAGTGCACTCAACAGCGCCCTGGGGGCAGTCGGCGCGACCGGCGCTACGACGGGCGCAACGTGGGAGCACCCGGCCCTCGCACGCGCCGCCTCGGTACCGCACCGTGCTCTTGCCGGCCTGCTCGACCGGCTGGGCCACCGCCGTCTCGAGCGCACCACCAGCGAGCCCGCGCCGCCGCCCGCCACCAGCCGCTACAAGACCGAACTCTGCCGCCCCTTCGAGGAGGCCGGCGTCTGCAAGTATGGCGACAAATGTCAGTTCGCACATGGCGTCCGCGAGCTGCGCAACCTTCAGCGCCACCCCAAGTACAAGACGGAGCTGTGCCGCACCTTCCACTCGGTGGGCTTCTGCCCGTACGGGCCGCGCTGCCACTTCGTGCACAATGCAGAGGAGGCGCGCCGCCGCGAACCCCCATCCCCGGGCGGCTCCCTCGCATCTCTCTCCTCGGGCTCCGGCGGTTCGGGCTCGGTCGCGTCCTACATGAGCGACGGATCGCGCTCACCGCGCTCACCGCACTCGCCACACTCACCGCACTCGCCGGCGCTGTCGCCCGCGCACGCCGGGGCCTTCGCCTTCCGCCGCACGCACTCGCCGGACCCTGACGACGAGAGGCTGCCCGTCTTCAACAGGCTCTCGTCGGCGTTCGGGGACCTCGTAATCGCCTAGTCCCTGTGCTTACGATCGTCCGACACCCTAGTGCCTCCTCGACGTCTTCCAGCCGCGCGGGCGACGTCCCGACCGCCGCGTCTCACCCGCTCAACGAATGATCTCCAGTCTGCCGATGCTCCCCGTGACCCGTTCACTGGCGTCTCGAAAGTTTGCGGTGTGAATATAGTCTTATATATCATTTAGTTATCGGCACGCACTTGTCAATGGCACCTTATATTGTTAGAATATTTATTGCGTAGCTCGCGGTCGTCTTCCCGATGCGATCTTCCGCCGAGCGGTGGTCTCTGTAAAGTTAGCCTATAGAAACATTTTTTATTTATTTCGTACCGCCCCCGCGCTCGGTACCGTACCGCGAGAAGGCGCTCGTGATCTATTTTTAAGGATTTAAGATAATAATTTATTATTTATTTGGAGTCTCGTTTAACTGTAATTACTGTCCGGTACCCTACAGCCGTGACGACGCACCGCACACGGCCGACACGCGGCGATGGGACGCGGCCCGCGCGACGGCTGCGCGACCGATTCCTCTCGCCCACTCCTCGTTAGCGTCACGCTGCGCCCATATTACTCCACATTATAGTACGGAATCGGCCGCAGCCACCTTGGCGGTTCGGCAGGGCTGCACAAACTCGTTCAGCGCTTCATTTCGTCCTCATATTTTGCGTGGGCTCACGAACCGACCTCGAGATCTGAGCCTGCAACATCAATCATCCGTAGCTCATTTGAACGCCATCGCCGCGGCGCCGCTTCGAGAGGGATTTTTATTTTTGCGCCGTAGCGGAGGGCGAACAGCGATCACAAACCAGTTTCGTAGTTTTGGTGATTGTTTTTTCGTCCTCGCGCCGCGCGCTCCCTCTCGCTTCGGCGCTCGGCGCGGCCGCATCTGAGCTCACGCAAAAAATGTCAGAAATCCGAGAATAAGCCCGCCGGACTACCGACGCTTCGTTCTTCACCGAAATACCTGTATAAAGTTATAAGTACATGATAGTTTATAGGGCGGGCGACCCCGCCTCCCGCGCAGTGCCTTTTACTTTATAACGAAATAAATCGATTATATTTAATTTTTAGTTGATCGGGATAGATTGTTTATTTATTGTCTCCTTTGAATATTATATTCAAATCGGCACAGTTATTGCTTTAGGACTTTGACAGAGCTAAGTGATTAGTTGTCGTGGTAGCATATAGTTTTTTTTCTTTGAATTTAAAGTGTGATATTTTATAATATTTATATAACAAAGTTTAAAAAAAAGTTTTAATTAAGGGACCAATGTAAGCGTTTAGGAGAAATTCTGATAGAAACGGCCAGATACGCTTTTGATTCTTACCAATAAACTGTATCCTAGCGCCTTCGTAAATTATTTTTATACATTGTCAGATCTAGATTTTGTACGAGAAATAAATGACATGTTGACCGTTGTCGGTTTTGTGTTTAATTATTTGTCAGCGATAGAACCGAGATGGTGATGTTTTTATTTGCCTGTTTTTGTGTAACTCTCATTTAGTGTCGGCGTTTCTCGTGCACCGTGCGCGACGTGCGCCACGCCACGGTGGCCACGGACTATAATAATTTTGTACCTAATGATAAGGAGATTAGTTTGTAAGCGTTTTCATAAACATCGTGAATATTATTTATTATCAGTTCATTACGAATTATAAACCATTAAAGCTGATTATTTAATTTCCTTTTGTATTTAAACAGACATTTAAGTACTACGATTACTTATAACTTAATTTTTAGTAATATATCACGAGTCATTTACTATAACAGGCATTAGTGTAAAACCTAGTACCTACGTCAATTGTAATTAAGTATTTAATATTTTTTATTTAATTCCATTAAGTTAATCTTCAAAAAAATTGACTACTCTATTATTCTTACGGAAGAAAACGAACTAAGGCTAAAGCTTGTTTATGACATTTTTCTTGTAAGTTTTCTTTTTTTCCATCTGCATTTTTATTGAATTATAGTGAAAATATGTTATTTTTTTGTTTTTATTTTTGTTTTTTCCCCGTACCTCGCCACCTCATCCCTACCCTAGTTCAGTTACCTATCTATACTTTATCATCCCGTCATACCTTAACATGAATACAACCTAAGAATTGCAAGACACCATCACACAGTAAATAGAGAAACATAATTTATGCAAATAATACTTAAATACTCAGTTTATATTTTAAATTAAAAAGTCAATACTTTAAAAAAAAACACAATAATTCATACGATTCTATACTTTATACGCCATATGAAGTGAATCATATTCGAAAATATGTTGCAACGAAATCAAACGGGACACGCACCGATGACAAGCTTAGTTTACCAATAAGTACGTAACTTGACTTACAAGCGAGTTTCTGGGAAACAAGCTCCCGTTCGCCACTGGATAAAATAAGGCACCTAACTGCATCTTAACACTCAGATGAAAACCAAAGCTTTGTGTTTATACCAAGGATTTTAACGGTACATAGCTTAAGGATCGCTGTGTAAGTGCTTTTTGTGTTTACATTGTCTTTCCAAGTAAGAATAGATTTAAAATTTAAGATGAATAGTGATTTTTGTAGGAATCAAAGCAAACAAGAAATACGCTTGTTTGTATATGACAATGCGTATATCCCTCGACGAGGTTTTTTTTTTGACAAACGGCAAGGCGCAGGAGCCTCAATCTCATAAAGCTCTGGCAATCGAATCCAGAACCCACTGTGTAACATTGTCTAATCCATATGTTAAATACTAAATATTCATAATACTTTAAGTATTTTATAAGTTTATACTCGACGTTTCATAAAACGAGCTTTTTATTTTTAAACTGGTTTCGCAGCAAGCATTTACATTTTAATTGTTGAATTTTATTAAAATTGTAAGTATGTAATTACTTGCGCACAACTTCATAAAAGATTATATCTACCCACGACGACTTTTGGATTGGTCATGGCAGAGTGGTAGCTTAAGAAAGAATTAAAAGAACTGAATCTTCTAAACCAAAACGATGAATGTCGTAACTTAAATTCTTACAACGATGTACACTGAAAGCCTTTAAAGACCTTTTCTATAATTTATAAGAAAACTATACATAAGTTGCGCTGGATGAATGAAGTGCCGGAGATCTGTTTTTAGAGGCAAGCTAAAAAGCTCTTTCCGTCCTATATCTAACAGATAGGCACGATTCGCAAATAGGTTAGAAAAAAATCCTTATCCATTCATTTTTAAGACAATTAACATATTTATAATATGAATTTTAATAAAAATAGACGTTGCTTTAAAAAAAAACTTATTTCGAATAACAATTAAGGAAAGAAATATCGACACCACTTGTTTTATTCAATTTGCTGCTATTAACAAGAACAAAAGAACGTCATTAGTTAAGACGTTAGTTAATCATATGAAATTAAAACCGACAAACAAAAACTAACCGACTAACAATAAATTCGTAGTATGCTGGCCGACATGGCGTCTGGTTGCCGTTCGCTCAGCTTAGTCGGCGTCTATGGTAACCCAACACTGAGATAAGAGTGGCCCTGGGACCATGACAAAACGCTTCAAACTCGACGCGACCCACGGTCGTCATGTTCACATTCAACCCTTATCACTGAGTAATAAAGTTCAATTTAATAAATACTTTAGTACACATGTACTGCGCATAAATAAAACGGATGTTATAATCTGCGGTCTGTCGAATCAAATTATGAACAAGCGTATGTTTTTAATGAAAGAAAGAGCGAACGTTTAAATCATTCGCCAAATATGATAATGCAAATACAAATAAAAAACCAGTTCACATTTAAGATTAGTTTTTAAAACATTATTTATTTAAAACCATCTTGCTTGCATCTGTTACATATATATTTTGTAACAATAACTTATTTTCAAAAAACTCTTGAGCGATTAAATAACTGCGTCAAATTGATAGACACATTTTTGACGTCGTATTTTGCGCAGACTGCATGCCTAATAGTAATGCAAACCCAGCTTCATTTTTTGTAATGTATGTTAACTCAGTAACAGCTTGGAGGCAGCTTTACTTTTGATCTATAGGTCAAATGTTCGATTCCCAGTATTCAAATTAGAACATTTATAGATTTTCTTGCCATTAAATAATTATAAATTGTGTTAATAATTGTCACAACTTAAAATAATACATTACTATTAAATAATATACTGGGTTTAATATGTTTTACTCCTTTAAAAGTTTCTCAAAGTTTTAAATGTTTTTAAAAAGCT
>JAABKM020000006.1:2919538-2931048 GCA_016277805.2 Papilio aristodemus | reverse complement strand
ATTTGTATTTTAATACGAGAAAGTCCGTGACTGTACAATCCATAGACAAATATTACTATAAATCCGGAAGAAGGCTTTTAAGTTTGGTAAAACGAAGATAAGAAATTTAGAGAGATACATATTACACCTTTAAAAAAAAACAAATATAACCCAACAATTAACGTAGAATTTTTTATTAAGTAGTTTGGAAAATAGCAAAACCTAAGTTTTGAAATATGTACTTAAAAAAAATTAGTCCTTTCTCATCCTGTCCCGTACATTTCCTTCGTGTAATAGAGAATCAGAAAAAAATAACAAAAACTTAAACTTTTTATATATAAATAAATAACCTAATCGGATTCCACAGCATATTTAAATCTTCAAATAAAGAAAGCCAGCGTAGTTGTTTATTGTAGTATTTATCAATACACCTGTTAATTACAAGTAAAACTAAGCTCTTGTCGTTACAATAATTGCGCCGTGTCATAAAAGGTATATTGTAATGAGTCAAGAGGCTTTATAAGGAACATTGTCATCTGCAATGTAAATAATTGACTGTGACTAAGGGCCACGTTCGGGCCTCTGAAAGTCCAAATGTAATCATTTATTGCAGTCTAACGTCCCTTAATTCGTATAATTAAGTAAGGATCTGATTAATTAGGGGCCGATATTTATGTTACGCTTGTTGAATACTGATGTACGTTTAAAAAACTTGAATTAGCGTCGGTCGAGTCAAGTCGCGGGGCAGGTAGCGGCGCGGGCGCTCGCGGGGTGCGGCGGGCCGCGGCGGGAAGGGAAGGCCTTCCGTCCAAACAGCTGTCACAGCAGCTGCCTTGCTTTGATCGCACGTGCTGCTACACCTATTATTAATGCCCTTTTTTAATTTCGGGAAGTGTTACCAAAGATTCTCGAAGATTTTTTTTATTGTCGTACTATTATTTGTCTATAGTGCAACGGTTTCGCAGTAGGTAACTTATATTAGAATTTTATCTAGCGTGAAATGTAAAAGGATTAAAAATGAATAACGAATAGTAATCTTTACAATTAAATTCATTGAGAGCCGATACATCTCTCCGTGACTGGATTTCCAAACAAATATTTTTAGTTAAACAATATGGTACCAATTATTAAGGTCACTGAACCATAAAGTTTGTCAATTTGTCGTTTTGTTCATCTTATGAAAGAATTGATATTAAGAAGTGATAGTGATGTAAAGATACCACGTAATCAGTTTACGTAATTCAATGTAAATATGATTTCCGTCGGTTAAAAAGTGTTTTTGTGAATTTATGGTCGTTTAGATATGAAGGCGGGTGGAAATGAATCGTTGCATGATCGGGCAGAGCCACGGTGGCACACGTGACGTTTGTTTATGTACCGATTCAAGGCCGGCTGCATATTGCGACGTTATTCAGTTCGCGTCTAAAACGACGACACGAAAACTACGTTTAAAAAATAAACAGGAAGATTTATACATACTGAATACAGGATTTTAGTTAATTAATATGTCGAATTTTTAAACGTATAAAATTACAACTTTAATCCATTCTAATTCAATGTATTACTAGAACACAATTTGATTAAGATAAGATGTGACATTTGGTCTCTGGTCTTGTCTTTAAGGTCAATTTTTTCATTGAACAATTACAATTAAAACTAAAATTTATTAAACGGTTTGTAGATATGTGTATGCATAGATGTTTGTGTATATATGTAAAATAAAATGAAAGATATGATAGATGTAAATGTGTAAAAAAAATAAAAAATATAATCTACATACCTAGTAGTAAGGATAAGGTATATATGTCTGTTAAATTATTAAAGAAACAGTACATTTTTATTAATTTATCTACCCAAACGGAGCTGGGTCCGTTATACTTTCTTTAAAAACTTTTTTTTCGTATTTCGACAAGACAATTTAAACAAACTGGAGCATTATAATACTGCTTATATTAATTTGAACATATCCTTAGCCTGTATTCCCCGAAGGGGTAGGCAGAGGTGCAACTAGTGCACCCACTAACTAACTTAATCAATTTGATGTTATAATAAGTTTGCTCAGTCTTGATAAACGATATTAGTCAATGAGCACATCGTTTGCATGAAACTGAAATAGCGACGGCAACAGCAATGCACCTTTGACCCGCCGCAATGCAGCCTTCTGACACCAAACCGGTATACGTTGATATGACTTATGTTTATTATTTACAATGGACCAGAAAACTTCCAGATTCTTGAATATTACCAATATATTTTAAGTTATTTTCGACATATATCATAATCATGTTCACAGTAGGTGATGGGGGGATTCGTGTTATCGTTTTTTTATGTTACCTATATGTGTGTCTATATAGTTACTTCAATAGTTTACTATTTAGTGTGAATTATATAACGTATTTATTATATTGTTTCGAAATCAATATTCGACTATCGAAGCAGTATAAGCTTAGTTGAATTAGTTAAAAGAGTATCTCAGTAAATTGTTTACAGATTTAAAAAAATTAAAACTTCAAAATTTATTGGATTGTTTTAATTTATTTTCAATCCGTGAGCGAGCGCTGTAAAGTACGGTAACATCGGAAGTGTAATAACTAAAAATAGATGCAATGAATTTTTTACGTTAGTTATATTCAATAATTTTCATTTCGTTTATCGTAGGAAATTGTTTAGCTTAGGGATTACTTCGGGATTTAGAGTTGTTCATGGAAATGTTTTAATAACACTGTTGCAGTCGGTGTAAGGATGACGCAACGCGTTGCGAAACTGAAATATCGTTTCGGCTCACTTTGTGACATTTCAATGATTCAAAAGGTCAAATCGAGCGGAATATGCTAAACAACGGGCGATATAACGTTTATTTGAATAACAAAACACGTTAAAAGGGTTACACCGATACTTTTTTCTTTTTAAAGTGTGTGTTTCTTGTTTATTTTTAGGTTGTTCCTACATAGACTTTATTCCATTTTCGTTTGTTTGAAACCGTTGAGAGAATACTTTTAAAACACTCTAAACGGAGGATTTAAAATTCCGTTCCCTTTGCGTTGTGTAACGAGGTAGACAAGTGTCGCAAGTGTCATTAAAAAGTGAAGTGATAATGTGAAACGCAATAACAGACGTCGCCGAATTGCTGTGATATATTCTGTGATGGGGGAACGAGTTGGATATTTTTATATGTGATTTACCAGTGCCGAGTACAAACCGAGTACAAAAAAAAACGGATATAGAGAGTTATTTATATTTATACGTTATGAAAGAGGAGTGCAAGTTGTGTAGCATGAGCTGGGCAGGGGGCCAGGGGAGTACTGACTTCTCGATCAGCTCGCTGATGGCGCCGCGTGGAGGGCAGGCGGAGCCGCGGCACGACGCGGTGCTTCTCTCAGCGTACCTGCTCAAACTAGGTGACTATCCATTGTATACGCTTCACGATCGCTACGGCGCCGGTGAGTATCGCGCGAGTGCCGCACCAATACACCCACTAACCGGCCCGGGCTGATCTAACATACGGGATTTGGTATCCATCTTACTCATTTATTTCCTATTTTACTCTCGTTTTTTCTCAAATATTTTTTTTACATAAAACGAAGACACCTTCACCTGATACCACGTGAGCTCTACAGTTTTTATATTACTATTTAAAAAATGGGTGAGAGTAGAAAGGAAAGGAATAAAAAGTGGAGTTATAAATTTCGCATATAAAATTTGATAACATTTATTTCATGCTAAGTTGAAAGAAAATCGAGGGATCATAATGTATATATGTCATATATTTCCTTTTTGATTAAAGAAAGAGAATGAAGCCTTTAAACTCAAATTACCGGTTTGAATCCCACTTAAACTTTATGGAACTGTACTCTCTATTAATCTAGATCTCATTGATATAAATTGTGGTCATTACTTAATATAAGGTAAGCTGTTTATTGTCATAATAAATATATAATTAATAAGATTAGTTCTATCTTACTTAAGATTACGGCATTATTTAATATATTAATTGCATTTATAATACGTTATAATTCTAAATCTAAATGTTCTGAAAGTTTATTTGACAATCTGAAGTTTTGTACTTCATTCATTTGAATTACGTAAGTTGTGACGCAAACACAACGCACCGACACAATTTATCGACATTGTTCTGTCGCTTAGTCCGACTCATGGACATTTTCGGTTGATATTCAAGGCACTTATTGAACTATATTATAATTTTAACTATGTAATAAAGCGCGTAGGATATGCAATTCCAGACGCCGATTGAAAAACCAATGGTGATAAAATGACTGATATTAATAAATTTTGTATGTGTTTAAGTTGGTTTTGGGATGACTTTGATTGACAATTGGCTTTATTTATTAGTATTGTGATAGCACTGCCAAGCCGCTTTGTGTAGATTTTTAAACGAAAAACTTTGAAATTTTAGCTGATCCGGTAAATAGTAGACAAGCCAAAGTTTACGCAAAAACATGTGCTCATCCTTTCGTTTATGCGTGTAAATCTAAAAAGTGATGAAAAAACATACCTTACATCTGTATTATAAGGGGTAGGCAGAAGTGCAACTAAGGCACCCACATGTCGCCGATTGTTTTTCCGTCCCATGATGTGATAGGTGGCAAAACTATGGCCATATTGCGCACAAATTGCAAACTCCCACAGAAAAAAACCCACACATCACTTTTGCCTGGAAATCGAACACGGGACCCCAGCGTTACAACGGTACCGATACGTAATACGATACCACTGCGCCACCGAGGCAGTTAAACGCTTGATATAACTAAAGTACTGTTGACTTTAAGACAGTCGCTATCTTATCTTAAACCTTGACCACGAATGTTTTTTTTTTAGGTGTCCTTATCAACGAAAAAGACATTAATTGCTGGACGTGTTCATCCACTATGGATTACCATAATAATACGTTCTTTCCAGCATACGAATGTAAAAGGAATTGATAATCTATGACCATGAGGAAACATATAAATTTATCTTTGCACAACTAAGAAATATATATTAAGGATAAGTTATTTTTTGTTTTCAATTCAAGAAAGAAAACTGTACAGACTGTTTGCTTAGTTATCCTCTGGAATAATTAGTTGAATATGACGCAAGCAAATTAACATGTGTGTATGCAAACATCCGCTCTGACGCAAATCATTACAGTTTTTTTTTTTTTCATAGCGATCGCATTTTGTCTGTGCGGAACTAATGATATAATTTTTGTTAATTCGACATTTCTGTTTACTATTACAAATATAATCTCATTAAATTTTCCAACATAAGATGAGAGTGAATTATGTATACTGTAAAAAAAATATTTCATTTAATAATAATGATTTTGAACTTGCAGTGCTCGAATAGACAAGTTCGATAAACTGATATCAATTATTCGTTATGTGAAAATTAATAGTGTCACATTGCCGTACTTAACTGGAATGCGGTCCGCGGAGAATTCGAATGTTATTTACTGTGCGATAATTTGCGCCTAGCGAGCGAGAACTATAGATATCGACACAGAGCTGTCACAGCCGACCTCGGGCAGATCCGTGAGCGAATCCGGGCTTTGGTTCTTTTGCCTTTAATTTAGTTACTTAAAGAACTTGTAAATCTATCAATGTATTTGATAAAAATACGTGTACCCCATTACAAATGAAAACATACATGTTATAAACAAAACTTATCAAACGCGGAAAGGGAGAATTTTCTCGAAATTATGAGTTAATTAGATGTAAAATTGTATGACATGGATAGCTAATATTTACAATTAACCAATTTTAGCATCAAGATAACCTTTGTTTAGACTATTCAGTCTCATTTCGAATGGATATTATTTACCTTACATCAATCATTAAAATGATTGTTTTCAATTCACTTTTGTTCAGATATATTTTATTAAAATGATTACAACTAACGTTCTGTGCTAAACAACGTCCATAACAATAGTTGAATAGCAGCCTCGAGATGGAAAGGCATTAAGCAATTCTTTTCAGTATCATTAAAAATATGATCTTTTGTATCGATGTCGAGTACTAAAATAATTTTTTTTATCATTTAATTAGATTTACGGACAAAGTATTTATTTTTGTAAACTTAATTAATTTTTAATAATTATGAAAGGGGATGACGATAATCGTTATATAAGTTGCTTGATAGCTTTACATATCATAGAAAACTAATTAAAAACAAACGTTTTCTTAATATAGTCCACTATTTCCCATCATCACAGGGTGATCATCAGTTCATCTAGAAGAAAGAAATACATTTCTACCACATAAGACACGGACAGACAAACATCATCGACCACAGCTCAAATAACTAGCATAATCGTACGATTAAAAATAAATGACATTATTAAATTTATGATTAATATTTAAATTTCAAAAATAAATCATTAGTTTACAACAAATTGCAATAGCAGACAGACTTGTACAAAAAAACAAGTTACGTAACAAGCTTGAAATTGCGACGCAATGTTTAGATCAATGCCGAATGCGTTTTATGACTTATATACTTAGTCATAACTACTGTCATTACAAACACTATCATACGTAACAAAGTGGACAGGAAAAAAACAATGTTAAATGCCTAATAACGTAAAAAAAATATATCATATTTTTCTGGTCCGTAATTTTTTAAGACTAGACTAATAAATATGTTTAATCTGTATCTTTCTGATAAATGTGAATTGAAAATATTTTACAAAAACACAATTCGTGCTGTTTATTCAAATATAAAATGTCAATTTATTTTACATCGACTTCTAGATTTTTCGGAATCAATTAAAATTTCGCTCACGTAATAGCTGCGACCTGGTATATTCAGCGATGTCATCAATAGGTACATAAAATTGACTGCAATGGTTATTCAAATATTGCTTTGCACTCAGTCGAGTCAGCACAAAGTGTATTGTTCAAACCTAAAATCAAATTAAACTTCTTTTAATATATTTTATCCAAATTAACTACTTTTGGTGAAATTTATGTTCTTGGTGTTTCGACTGTTTACAAATCTAAGTTCTATTATAACCACGCAAGAAAATCATTAAAGTATCTTATATTAGTTTTCTACAATTTTTTTTATTTAATACAAAATAATGTCATAGTAAAAATCAGAACTTAACTATTTTGTTAAATTTTGATTTTTACCTCCAGAAAATATATAATATTTTTTTTGCTAAAGTAATAAGAAACATGTGTAGTTTAGTTTAAATTTGATATGATATAGTAGATGAGGAAGCGTATTGTAGTAAAATTACGCAAAGCGTCGTTATTACTCTAGTATCCTGTGAGTACAAAGAGTCGCTTGTCGGGGCTTGCGTCGGCTTTTGTTGGGGACGTTATATCGATGTATGTTGGACAATGACGTCACCGGTCTCCCCTGCCCTCAAACGCTTCGCTAACAGGAAAAGGAAGTGGTACTTGTATTAATCAACAAAGGGCGAGCTCATCAGCAAACTTTTACGTAAACTTTAAATTAGTTTTGTAATGTCCGAAGCGTTAGTGTACCGTTTTTATTGGTTTACCTATATTAATTATTACTAAATTGTCCAACTGTGATAGGTTAATAAAGATAGCTATCTGTTTTTTTTTTAATGTAAAATTAAAGAATAAATTCCGAAGTAGATATATGAAAATTATATGAATAATATTCCGACTACTTTCCTAATTTCTAGTCTAGACATTTTAAGTCGAACGGTAACCAGTTATCATTAGGTGAACCGAACCTTCTTTTTCCCTTATTCTGTAATGTACATAAAATAAAGTACAATTTCATATCCGTCAGTAATACATAAAGAAAATATATCCACGCTCTATTAATGAAATAATTATGTTTCATCGCTCATAACGAAACTAAATGAATGACTAAAGGTCGAAACACTACTGTAGAATGCCACATGTAAACCAAATTACAACTTAAATGTCAGACCGTTTCAGCGCGTATCCGAAAGGATTTTATTTCACGCGAATACAAAAAAATGATTAAAGTTAGTTAGTTAGTTATCTAAATTATTTTAATATTCATTTAGGTATAATATAATTTTTTTCTTTCCTTCATTTTTCTTCCGGATCTTATAATTACTGGACAATCGACTCCTTGGATTTATTTTGAACAAGTCTATAGTTTAATAATTTCTGTAATCTAATCTCTAGTCTGGTAACAGTCTCTCAGTATATATGTTCTAATAATAAAATCACACGATCATCAACAACATACAAAACGTTTCACCAGTATTAATAAATTAGTGTAAAATATTGCGTTATTGCAAAATATTCAGTATCACTTTATCTTCGATTGAATTTGTTAACGGATTTTGATAAAGATAAGACACTTATTTCCATATTTGTTATTCAAATGGCCAATATCAATATTCAATAACATTTACGTATGTTAATCAATATTTGCCAATTATCATGTATGCATACTTCGTATTCTATCTTACCTAGTGGTGTGGCCAGTGATTAAGGATTACCATTTGACACGGCCCTGGTACCTCTTTCGTACATCGTATCCTAGGTAATCCCAGGCGAAGTTATACTATCCGATCAATAGACCGGATAGTATAACTTTTATTACCCCTATCAACATTACACTCACTTGCGCAACAATTTTTTCTAGCCCCCTCTGTAATTTGTGAAAAATTGTTTGAAAGTCCATTCGATAGTTTCTGAATATCCGGTTTATTAAGACAAACGCAATGATATGAATGAGCTTTATATTTAGTGATTATTGTAGTCTTTATTATCAAAGAAAGTTTATATTTTTTTACAGTACATTACATAGTACGAACTTGAGTAATTGAATTTGTTTGTACGTAGAAATAAGTCGTAGAAATAAGCCAAGTTCGCATAAAAACCGGGAATTTATAAGGCGTCTAGTGGATTTGTGGCCTGGTTTTATATAAAATTTACTGCCGAATGCCGCTTTTCTGGACGGCGGATAAGTTGAGTATACTATTTATTCTTTTTGGAAAATACTTTTTATTTAGAATGATAAAATTAGTTTTCAATTCAATGTCATAATTTGAAATAAAAAATATGACAGGTAGCAAGTCCGATTTAGACTTTTTATAAATAATAAGAGAACAGGAGGTCGGGGAGATAAGGTAATATTAAAACATACAGCACACGATCTTGTATCCATTCACAAGTTGTTATAACAAGTAGAAGTGGGTTAAATTCATTTGTACTGGTTTCATTATGAGCTACTACTAACTTTATTTGCAAAAAATACCTATAATAATAATTAAAAAAAAACCTTTTTAATATTTGAAAAATTTATGATTTTTTAATAAATTTCACTTATAAAGTGTCATTTACAAAATCATATAAAAACAAAATATAATTCATTCTATTTGTTCTTTTTATTTACTCGTTCTTTTATACGAGGTACGAAGGACTCGCAAGCAAAATCAAAATGTCGAGTACGAACCGTGGTCGCTAAATTGCTAATAAAAGCGATAAAATTAATTTTAAATGTACCAGCCACATAATTTAAACCCTTACAAAGAGATATCAAATATTACAATCCGTTTTAATCATTAATCATGGTCCCACCTGCTCATAAGAAGCTACTATAATTTATTTAACACTAGCAAATGCAGATGACTTTGCTTGCATTAATATTTACTCACATCCAATTATTTATACCACTAGCTAACGGGACAACAAACATATTAACTCTTTTATTACCTTCGATGTACAAACCTGAATTTATTTTATTTTATATATTTTACAAAAATAAATTCGAAAGATTTCTCCTACATGTTAATAAAGTTCCTGCGACTGCTTAGTGTGCTGTCATTTATCTCTAATATTATTTTATTACATTGCAATAACAATTTTTATCCACAATATTAAAACGAGAAAATTTACGTGAGAAAATAAATCAACATGAAAAAGGCTACAATAAAATCATTATATCTATACCAAACTGTCTTCAAAAACTATATATAAAGTTTATAAATAAATTGGTTTTAATAATAACTGAGTTTTCAGAATTATAAATTTTTCATAATAACATTTAAGATAGATATAAATACGAAGTAATTCACCGTATATCGAGTCGTCAATCTTCGTAATAGCCTGCGCTCGTAACAAGCGAGTAGGTATGAGTATGACGGAGTCGCACATGCTCTGTGATGATAAGGTGTTTCCAATTAATCTACATAATCCTCTTATACGGAATTAGCTTATCGAGACAGATAATTACTTTCGCTGGGTTTTTTTTTATCGACCTTTTATTTCTATTGGACATTTAACTTATTCAAGCAAATTATATGTTATCAATGTAAGATTTCTTTAATATGTACATCTAACACCAAATTGTAAACGGATTGAATCATTGACAATTACGCATCATGTCATCACGACATCTCTGTAAAACTTATACTTTTCGATTTGGGAAATTTTAATGAAGAAAAATTAAAAGGGCCCTGATCAAATATTATCTAAACTGTTAACCAAATGTTTTCTTGACTGATGAATGCGTGAAACTGTTAAAACCGAAAAAAGTTTATAAACAATGCACAAAACTTAAGAATGTCATTAATGTGGGGCACCAAAGTAACCGCCATATAAACGTTAACACGTCAGAAATACACAGGGAGCGAGCGCACCCTAGAAGCGATAATTAGTTGGGCCGTCGTAACTGAAATAACCATAACCCTTGGCTAAGGACGCCCGCCAACCGAAGTGCTATAAAAACTGAAGTAAAACAATAATCAGTAGAGCGCGGCTCTTTCTTCCCCTAGCCTGTGAAACTAAACGGGGAATAAAGATGGGGTGCTGTGTAATATTACTTACTCTCTTTTCAATTGTTTACATCGCATGTGAGACATGAAGAGTTGTACGCAGTAAATCTCCAATCCGATACAGTAATTAGGATTCATACATATGCTCGGAAACTGTCATGAAATAATATACAAATTATGATAACTTGTAATCCAAACAACAAAATGTTAAGTCGACCAAACACCACGATCTCATATAGAAGTCATTTGTAATGTAAGTAGAAATCGTATTTCCGAATCTGACATTCAAAGATTGGTAAGAACTAATTATAATTTAAAAAAATGTTCTTTATCTACATACTTTCACAGTAAAGATAAATAATAACTGGTAACTGTGTCAGAAGTATAGGTATCGTAAATATAGAGGTTTTAGATGGATTATTAAACAGCAGGAAGCGAATGTCTGAATTTTGGTCAGTTCCGTGTTATCGCTGGCATTGTTCTATTAACCCACTTCGAAAGCGAGCTGTTATCATAGGAACAACAATAAAGGTATTGTAGGGCAAAGGCTGTGCCCCTTTAACGGTCCGTGTCTCACATAATGTACCTTTAAACGTCGCCCGAGGGCTATGAGAAAGTTCGTGTGTCTAAAACCCGCCATATTTGTCACATCGTTGCGAATTGTCGTAAACACTAACGATTTATGTGTTCTTTCTTTCCTAACATATTACATAATTAATAAAATTAATATGAGGAGCCAGGTGACCATGGAGCGCTGGGCGGAGAGCCTAGCGGGCTCGGAATACGGAGCCCGCAC
>JAABKM020000006.1:2894047-2919438 GCA_016277805.2 Papilio aristodemus | reverse complement strand
GCTGTTTGAAAAATAATGAGGATTTATATACAATTTATTTTAATACGGAATGTGGTATAATAGATATAATATATGCGATATATTTTGAATACGATTTGTATTGTTTATTCCTCTCTATCAGCTTGCTTTAAGCCGTGAGTTGCATTTAAATTGCCTTTAGGTATTCAAGCGTCATTGAAAAGAGTCGTTGTCATTCATATGGTTGTTTTATATTACAAAAGGAAGCTATCAGTTGCGTTAACATTACCTAGATTACGTTAACCGCTCAAAGTTATGTTAAACCTAAGTTATAATAGTTTACCATAATATCAATGTAAAACTCATGAATATGCTGAGCTTCTATTTTCATTTACTAGCTAGAACATGCAGTTTTCATTTTCATACATTTAAATTTGAACTCCAAATATATGTATACTTGTAGCAATGTATTTAGACCATAAATTACATAAATCTAGGTCATATACATATTTAAGACCTTTGCCTATCTTCGTAGTACAACACATATTTATATAAAACTAATGAGACATTATGATTGGTTTAATTCCATAATAAAAAATTTTGTATAATGCTTGACTGATTTTTTACATAAAAAAATTATACAACCAACAAGTTACAGTGTACTTACTTTTAATTTTTTACAAATGTATGTTTTTGTTTCAGGTAAGCCAAGCGAGACGTGTAGCTTGTGCGACGTCCCGCCGCATGTGTTACCTTACGGTAAGTCAGGAATATTTGAATCTGTGATTTTGTTAGAAAAATAATATTATCTGAGATAAAAACATTTAAAATAAAGCTTGCTGTAGGTTATCACTTTAGTAAGTAAGTAACAAAACAATATTTTATCTGCAAGCAATAGAAACATTGTGGAGCAAATTTCATACAAGAATTAATTTGTTAGAGATAGGATCTTAGTTGTAAGTCACTATGATAATTACTGAATTAATCTAAATTATGTTATAAATATTAAATATCAAGATTTGAACCTAAAACAGACAGTTTCTAATAATCGTAATATCTTCTTCGCATAGAATTTTTTAATTTTCCTTATTTTTTATGTATTATGTAAATGATTGAAATCAAAGTATTTAAGTTTGACATATTTATCACAAATTCGCAGATAGATTTTGACTGACCGCCAACACACAGTCACATTTACAGAATCTGAATTAAATGCGACACACCGCTGTAATGTAAGTTTATGGACGTAATAGCATTAACCGTGTTCCAAGCGCGCGTCCAATTGAATCGGGCGCAGTAATCAACTCGGCAGTGGGTCATCGGGTCGATCCCTCGGCCCGCATCTCGCCTGTCACGAGATGTTAACATCCTAAAAAATAATTCACCCCATGATTATATTCTCTTACGATTTTTTACAACTTTAATGTGGCTTTTTATCAAATGATTTTATTATTTATATTAATAATTTCTTATCTCTTTACCATGCCACAATCGATAAAAATTAAAATGCGATACTCCTATTATTTTTAGATGATATGAAAATGCAATTGATTTGAATAGCGGTGTTCGATAAGATATATAAATATATATATAAGTATAATAAAACTACAGCTACTTCCTATGCGGTTGTTTCGCAACAATGTAGTCGACTGCGGCTTGTAAACAGCCTTTTATTTGACACGAAAATGTACTTCCGTACGTAGGGAGTAATTTATACCAAAATAACACTAAATTTACTATGTACGTATATTTCTATTTTTTTTTTAAATAATAGATAAAAGCTAATGATGTCGTGTTTTGATGCAAATCTTTAGATAAAATGTATATCTCATTTTGAGTGTATTTGGGGGATCCCAAGATGCATTAGATTGAAAATTATTAGAAAACGTATGCTGAGTTGCTAGTATAAATATAAAATGGCCATTGTATGGATTAGATTTAAAGTATATAATTTATCAAAGCATACATGGAAAGAAATAACTGCGCAGAAAATAAAAAAAAATATTTATTGGTAGATAAAGTGACAATCAATGTAAAAACTAAAACCAATCCATTCCAGTCATCATTTCAACCCCATCCATTCCAGTGCATCACTACCGAAAGAGGTTAGAATGGAAAATTTTCTGCATTTACGCTCGGAACGCGTCAACAGTGTAATTTCAATGTATCCAATAATCCCGTTTGCTAATTGCTCCACACTGAGTCTCGACGGCTATTAAATTTTGTCAGCCGTCATCTCAACACGTTCGCAAGAGCCCTACATCGCAGGAACTATTTACCGTTAGCTTACACCGCATGAAGTTGCCTCAGTAACGTTAACCATTAACCGTTATAATCGTATAACGTTTGCGACGTTATTTAATATGCTAAAATTAACGATTATAATATCGATATTTTTTATTAAGCAACGTGTGATTGCGATAATATAACGTGCAACTTATCGATAACTAAACATGTTATTATTGATAATTTTGTGGACATTTGAATTTTTAATATGTAAAACTTTATAGTGTTGTGAATAATTTTATTAATTTAGATACAAAAAACACCTAATCGCATCAAACCGTGAGAAACACAAATGTAATTCATTTAAAAAAAGAACATCTCTCAATCCATTCCATCAGAACAAATTAACCGGTTCGCTTTTACCTATCAGCCAGTCTAGACTAAATATAAATCAACTAGTGTACGCATTATTCACAAAAGTTCCCACGGGAAAGTGGGACAGTCCCATACGGCGATAGCGCGGTGTAGGCGAGACAAAGCTAGTGTTTTACCGCGGCGCTGTCTAATAATTAACTAGCGATATTGTCGCCGCCCGCATGGCCCATAAATAACACTAACGAACGCAGAGTGGACGGTTCGTCTCCCGTCGTCTAATGTGTTGAACGTAATTATACAAAATTAAATCTGGCGAGTACGGTATGAGCTGTTTGTCCTTTTTATAGATAGATTTATTGCAATGCAGACTTGATATATTACGAATAAGTAATAAATTTACATTAATTAATTTGTATTGAATATTATAATGTGTAATGAGCGGTAAGATGTAGTATTAACAGATTTAAAAATAAAGGACATACAATTTAGTAGAGTACGAAATACTAAAACGTTCATTTTTAATAATTTTTATAATCGATAGTATTACTGAGTAATTGGAGGGTTCTTTCCAATTAAGCGATATCTATATTTAGAATAGAGTAGGCCATATCGTCCTCATACGTTAATCTATATCAACTCTGATGAAAGTTGTGTGTGATATCACAGTCTACAAAATAGTGATAGCGTAAATTTACCTTGTTCAAATTCTAAGCTAAATACAAACTTGTTAGTTGAACTTCCCTCTTGAATTATATTCCTTAAGGGTTTGATTGTAATTATAATTAATGTGAGAGACTTATACGGTACAGTCACTACTAGTGTGTTCACGATAATACCATTAAAATCAACTCATACGTACAGTGTATTAATTATCGTATTTTATTATGAGTATTTTTACGTGCTGATATGTAAACACCATTGTGTATTTGTTAGCTTGTTGAAAACATGGAATAGTTTATTGGATTAGTAAAGTTCCCACCGTAATATAATTAGATGGCAAAAGGCCGACAATGTTATCGGCACATCTAGGGACATCACGGAAGGCTCCACTCGCTACGGAAGTGTAGCGCGGCTCGTTAAACCTGTCGACAGTAACGAAAGCTCCAAACGTTACATACACGAAAATCGCGTGCAAGTGAAAGCTTTTTTTCTTTCAAAAGCATCTGATCCTAATCTTATTTAGGAGAACAGTGTAACCGTGATTATAAGAAAGTATTGGTTATTATTATTATGTGAATACAAAAATACGCTGGTAAAAATACATTGAATTTAAAATGAACGTAATATTTAATTTGGTCTTATTAATTTATTGTTTTTGATAGTTTCCCTGTTAACACAAGTGGTATTAAAAATTATCTCATTTGAACATATGATTTATTTTATGAAATGACATAAGTCCTTACATTGCGTTTCGTTTTTTTGTTGCCATTTGCAAACATAAATAAATTTTAAGGACACGAACCGGCAAAATGTTTTTTTTTATATTGACCGTGAATATTATTAGCAAAAAACATCACAAGTGTTTACAAATAATTTAGTCGATGTATACTTCAAAATCAAGGTGAAAATACGACCTACACAAGTTTTCATAGTATCATGCGAACCTGGGAAGCGTGAGCAAGGTTGCTTCTTGTATAATATTCTTCCTTATAGTAGGCAGTGATCTCAGACCATATCTCCGTGTCACATTATCAATATCCGAGCGCAGATAATGTAAATACGGCACACGCATTATGCAAAACGCGCTAATTTTTACGAAGGCCGTGCTAAGACCTCGCCGAAAATCAGTTCCGACCTCGTATTTATCATTCGCAGCGATATAACGATATGCGCAGTAATTGCTCGATGATAGTAACTCCGTGCTCTTATTCCGTGTCTTCCTTTTGTACCGTCACAAGCTCTCGTGTCCGCATGCGTGACTACTCATGAAACACCTACCACGGATATGTCTAGAAAAAAATTCTACGCCCGTAAGTTGTTTACATTAATATTTATTCAAAAAAAATGCTAGCTGTAATACTATATTTATTTATAAAAAAAAAACTAAAACTAAAACTGTTCATAAAAAAAGTATGTATGCTAATTTTTTTTATTGTTTAATTTGCAATTTACCTTGAAAATCGGTAGTCGAAATTTATAAAGTTATCATGTAAATTTTTTTTACCTCAAGAGCGATATACTTTAACCGGATTTCCGCCAGAAAAAAAAATATTTATATTCTTTATTTTTCAAATCTTACATCGGATCGTGAAAGACATTTTTATAGAAAAAGAGAAACAAATAAGCTTTACCTTATATCAAACTGATTACGTTTGTTGTTGGAACATCTTCTAGAAGTATAACAAATTTATATTCGTAGTCATCCATTTTGTTAGGAAACCGAAAAAGAAAAGCTATTCTTAACACTGCATTGCGTTTTGTCGAAACCAGTCCCGTCGTCCAGTAGCGAAGTTTCTCGTACTTGTTCTTACATCCACAGTTATATATGTCTCTTAAAATAGGTAACACTGGTAGAGAATATGGTCGTCATATTCAGATGTTAATAGGTAAATTTGACCTCCAAAAAACTTGACAAGATGAACTTATAGACAGTAAGTGTTCATGAAATTTCAACACCGCGATCAAGAGTTCGTCAAACGTATCGTATAACAAAACACAATCGGGATGTTTTGGAGCCTTTACTCCGCGCGCTAACATATCTGATTATTTGTATTATATCAATGATTGTGGATCTTGTTATTCACAATATAAAGTTCTAAGTTGAATGCTTACATAATTGATAAATACCATATTATTCCCATATTAGCAATAAAGTTGTGTCATTCGTATTAAATCTATAATATTTACTCACCGCTGCTTCAACAGGTGTTATGATTACGTATCGTTTATTTAAACTGCCGACATTTATCGCCATGCACGTAACCAGTTATTACTTTATTAATTTTATTGTATATAAATTATTAATAAGATCTATAACATATTTATGAGGTACATTATATACGTAATCTGTCGCTAGACGCACAAGTACTGGCGCTAAATTATAAGTACACCCGAATCCTTCCTAACTCTTCACTTAGAGTATTTACTCTTCATCTTTTCTACCTGATTCCAGATTAACAAATATAGTTAACATCAATTCTACTTTAACGTCGTCTTTTAAATCATATTTTTCAATTGTTCTTAAGTTAAATAAAAATATATGCTTCATTTGAATAATTTTACTCAAAACATTTTAAAATCCTTATAGTTGAGAGAATTAATACCAGTTTTAAAATTAACACCATGAAAGCACGTCTCAAGCAATTGTATCAGGTCTTTTAAAACCCTTCCTAAGAAGTTTTGTAAACACAAAAGAGAGATAAATTCGCAACACATCGTTAAAGCGTACATTAATGTACATTACATGTAACAGCCTGTGAAAATTTGTCTTCATTTGTCATATTTCGACCCATGCAAAGAAAAGTTCTTAGCCTAAGTCGATTTGTCATAACAATAGTTAATTAAACCTAATTTAAAAGCGATAAAATATTGAAATAATACTACTAAAATGTTCTCACTTCAAACATTCCTGGTGGTTCGCTGATAGATATAAAATATTAATAACGTATATAATAAATAATTTTATGCACTACCATAAAACTTAAACGTTTTACAGCTTGGGGGTTCCAACCATTAGTTCCCACAAATTAATTGACGTTAATTAAATGAGAATTGTTAGAGAACGCGTTAGTTCTGCCTCGGTGTACGCACGGAAAAAATATATCCTACACAACGTTAAAGGCCATTTGAGTTTTATAATTATATGTACGCCTTTATTTCTGTTTGTTTAGATATATGTACGTTGATAAATAGATCTTACTTAGTTGAAGATTTTTCTTATTGTTAAAGACTATTTTAAATTTTGAATGAAGGATTAAATAACACGACTTATTTTAAATCTAAAATCAATAATGATTTAAACATGATAATACCAATTTAATTAATTTCGTTCCGTTTCAATAATTGAAAGTGACTAATGTCTTTAAATCGAACGTCTTTATATCTGTCGCACAATTCTATTTTAGTGGTGGCCGCCTAGACAGTTGATATGTTTAGCAAATGTATAAAATGTGACGTTACGTCAAAATAAACGCGGCAACTGTCGCCTGCGACTGTCTAACAACAAATCCCCGTTTATTTTCAATTCTTTATAGTGTTGGATTTAAATAATTTGAAATTTATATCATATCGTTTGCAATATTTATAAAAATTAATAGAAAACAAATGCAACACTTAAAATAAAAATATAACATTACCCAATTAACAAGTTAGGATGTAAATACTTGGGTTGGATTCTTTTCTTTTTAGTTTTTCATGGTTATATATGTATATATGTATGTGCGTTTCATTGTAGCCTAAACGACAACCGATTTTGAAGAATAAGGTATCTTTATATCATCTTCTAGAGTATATATATATATATATACATTCTCGTCTTTAGCGTACATAAGCATAGTATTGTTTGGCGAGTGCGTTGTTTAAAACTTTACGCCCGTGTACAAATGAAATATTATAAAATGAACATCAATTCATTCGCATACTTTAACATGATTGGATGAATACCAAAGTAGCTTATTGTGCGCCGCGTGTCCCGTCCCATACGATTGCGTTTCCGACTCACAAATGTATATGCTTTTAATTTTATTTTTTCCTCGCATGACATTATTTATAGCATACTTATGCGATACCGACTGCTTATCTACAATTAAATGTACTAATATTTAACTTTAGATTTAAGAAAAGATCCACGTGAATTTTATTATAAATACATAATTTGATTTTAGGAATGGTAATAGAAATAAATCATATAAAAATGCTGAATCACCAAAAAGGAGCAAGCAATGTGATACTCTTTATCAGATTGTAGGTATCGAATTTTTATTACCATGAACGATTGTCGAAGAAACAAGTCTCAGAATCTTGCCAAATGAACATGTGTGATGTACCTACCACTCTAGGTCATGGACGTAACTTTGTTTTTTTATTTTACAATGAGTACGTAAAAATGTGTCCCAATCGATTTAAACACAACAGTTTGAACGTAATTTATTCCTGTATTAATCAAACAGTATAAAAAATCGAATCATACTTTTAATGGTATTTTTCCGATAACCTTGCTTCGACTACATTAAACCAACTGTCAAATAATTTACGACAAAAGTCCAACTATCAATAATTCGACTTTGTTTAAAATTCGTGTCCCGTCAGGGTTTTGGCACTTCGATGCGAGTTCGGAATCCATAATACTTTTTATGGCGTTCTCAGTTTTGTTCGCGTGATGTTTTGTTTTTAAATAGGTAGTTTAGACGACAAAAAGTCATTAGAAGTTATTCCCAAAGCTTGTAATTAATTTTTAATTAGACCGCAACGTAGATAACAACTAAGTTTTTAATCACTTGTCCATAAATTAATCAAAACGTATAAGAAATAGTCTAATTTATTTTCCGAAGGAAACATATCTTTCATTACTTTTATTCTCAATCCTCTTTGATGAAAACTTAACGATTTTACGTCTTCAAAACCGACAGCGAGTCGAGAGAATCCCCGAGGCGCTGGCAACGTTCGCCCCACATCCTGAAGTCAGCTTCAATGGTGTCATCTACCGCCGCTCTAACTCAAAGGCGACCAAGTGTCAGTTTATTGAGGCCAAGAATCGCTAGATATAATGCCCTTCTTAACATAGTAGAAAATAAAGTCGCTCTCGCTGTCTGTACGCTTCAATCATTAAAATTACACAAATTTTAATGCAGTTTACCAATAGACAGAGTTATTTCATTATGTAATAATGTATGCCACTAACATCAGTTACTCTTAAAACATTTTTTTTGTCACTTACAAGTACCTTGCACTTTTCTGTCGTTTCACTTTAATTAAATCGAATTGATGATACTTTATTTGTCGAGATGTTATAATATTAAAAAAAATGTTAATGATGTGAGGAAATTTTAGTTTTTAATATCTCATAGCAGTCAACAAGGAAAAAAATTATAAAAAGTTTAATGTGACCAGGAAAAAAAGACGTACATGTTCGTCATGTATGTGCCTACGATGAAAAAAATAATTAGCGTATTTTATGTTAATTGTAATAATTCATATTTTTATTTTAATGTATATCTTTAAAATATATCGAGATGCTTATCTCATTGATACAAATGCCTTGAATTTTTAATTTAACAAAAATACATTTTTTTTTATTTAAAACAAAAATAAAAAAGTAATTAAATGTACTTCAAACGGCGTGAATTGTATGACGTCATCTATTAACCGTAGTTGGATGACTAATATGGTCAATTAAATTTATTTTGATGACGTGTTGGGGTCGGACCCCATTTGAAAGATTAAAGGGGTGTTCGGATGCTATCCACTACGCCGATAGAACGCATTTTGAGTTCTTGAATTTTTTTTAACATTTATACACCAGATAAAATGTTGATAGATAATTTTATCAACATTTTATTTGGTGTATAAATGATATATTTATTTTAATTAATCAAATAGTGATGTTACAAATAGTTATTAATGTACTATTTTTTACTATGTCCTCTATACATAAATACGTTACGTTAACAACCAAGTCGCCAACGGACGCGTAAAAAAATCACGCTGAAAAAGAAATACGTTTTTTTCTCAAATTAACCGTTATTATGTTTATTTTGTGTAAATACATATACGAGATACTTTTTGTAAAGAGATCTACATAATAAAAATAGGTATACAGTTTATATTCGAGATATGATCCCATAATATTTAGGACGAAATATGAATAGTGGCGTGAGCATAGTAAATGCGGTTTCTGGTTTGCGAGCATTAGAGCTACGCGGTCATCGGTCCAAATGTACTACATACTATATAAGCTCTAACTGTGTCAACGGGGCGCCGACCAGCGCTGTCAAAATTGAATCCGATTGGTCCGCGCCTTTAAGCCTCTAACCGACAAAATTATACTAGCTAAGGTTAAATTTTATTCCATTTGCTTGTAAGCTATTGTGTTATTCTTAATAAAAATTATGTATCGAATATTATTTGTATTAAAAGAACATAATACTTTACAAGTAAATGATTAGCAACCAACATAGGTTATAAAGAGTACTCAGCATGTATACATTGTATAACGTGCCCCTTTAAAGAGTTATATACAGATAGTTAAAATGAACCACCAAACCATAGGTTTAAATGTAGCTAGAGCTTACTTTTTGCGTTCACAAAGAGCACTTTGTCGTTGTCAACGCTAACTAATTATTTAAAATAACCTGTACTTATTTTCGTGCGCGCTGTCACCGCTCTATTTCGTCCAGGTCTTATATTAACCGATCTAAACATAGAACTAGTCTAGATTGCGTTGTCACAACTTCAATGAGAAACTTAATATATTACTTAAATGAGCCGATGTCGCACGCCTTGAACTAGATATGTCGATACGAAGCCGACTTGATAGTATTATAAAATGATAAGAATAAACTTTTTACTTATATCTATCATTGATTTTTTTTCTGCACATTTGCGAGACACGTATTAAATGAAATGTTGGAAATAATTCGCTAGTTATCTATAATTGATTTATTCGATGCCCTTTCTACCTACCGAATTTATTATGTTTTTACCTGACCTTTTATATCGTAACCTTGCTAGACTAAATTAAACAATAACTAATGTATTGTGTTTAGAAAACTTTTCCCTTCAAATATATTATACAATAAATGAAAAGATGAATACAATCATAAGCACACTCGTAGTGATATTGAACAAAAATAGCTCTGTATATCTAAATATTATCTGAAAAGGATTCTATTCAATGTTTTTAATTTAAAACTTCCATTCGCCGGCGCTGTAACTACTCTAAAATACAAGTCTCGTAGCGAAATCACTCGCGCTCGCCGCCCCATGCGCGCCTGCAATGTTGTTAATATTTTCTTCGCAAATCTTTTATACCTTTTTCACAGCGGATTTCATTCAAGCAGTTTGTGGAGTTTAAATCGCTTCTTTATTAGAAGACGGTCGGAATTTAGAGTTTTCCTTTTTATGTATTTACTTGTTGCTTCGCGCAACTTGAAAATAACTTTGAAACGGTTCATAATAAAATTATCGATCTCTCTTTTCATTTCGATTGTTATGAATAGAAACATATACGAAGAGGTAATCATATAATTCTCTAATTAGTAAATTACTTTTTAATCTGCTATTTCAGAAAAAACATAATCTCAATTCATCGATCACACAATTTAATAAGCGATTTGTTTCTATCAAGAGCTAATACCGTACTAAGCTTCATAAATTCAGTCATAGAAGGGACCCTAAATAGTACTGAAACAAGGCGTCACTTGTGATAATAATATCTGACTCTAATTTTATGTTCACGGAGCTATTTTGTTAGTAAAACGTTGTTGTATAAGATTATTTGAGACTTTAAATTAAATTTACTTATTCTTACAGGTATGACACGCTTAGAATAATCACAGTTAACAACTTAATGTTAACACAACAAACTATTGAGTTATTTAATCACACGCTTGTATCTCCGCTTAACTTAATTAAGTAATAAAGATATTCAAAATGATAAATTATCGATGAACGATAACCCAACTTATTCAACTCTGTAGAATTTGTAAATTAATCAGAATACTAATCTAAATATATTACAAATGATACCCTGTAACATTCGTGTTAAATGTATTTTTAAATTACAAAACATACAATTAATTATATTATCTGTAATGATATATGAAGGAAAGATTAATTTCTTTAACATAAATTATGAACTGAATTTAAAATTCTTTTACCATTGTAAACGTATTTCGAGATTAACATAAGCTCTATTTTTATTATTAATGTGCAATGTTAAAATTCGTACAGGAAAATTAAGAACTTAAGAAATATACTCGTCTGACTGTACAATAATTGACTTTAATTATTTACATACACTATATGGGTTTTGAGCTGACATAATACGTAGACATAGGACATATTAGAAAAGAATACTAATAAAATAACTTCACTCATGAAGACAGGCAGAAAACTGTCATTTCAATATTTTAAAAAATCAACAAATTTAAATAAAAATAAAACATAACTCATAAGATAATTTTTGATGTAGTTGTTGATAATTCGCACAAACTATAAGAGTTTGTTTAGATACAGTAAGTTTGTGCCGCTCATCGCTTCATCGCGAATTCTATTCGTCCTATGTTTAAACATAGAAATTGTTATACGTCACAGTTTACTCTCCACAGGGCTGCCACTGTTAGTATAATTATTTTAATATATATATGATAAAATATATTTTGTGAATAAAATTATTTCAGGCTTTATAACCTAATTCATCTCAAATATTCAGAGAATGTAAATACAAACAATAACACTCATCCATGAATAGAGTAAAAATAAAATTGGATATACAACCTCGACTATAAATATGTCAGTCGGAAGCAAAATGTCATATACTAAATGTATAAAGTGAACACTATAAACTTAAACAGTTTTATCTCTCAGCAGAGGTTACGGTTATAAAATATTTTAAAGAGAAATATATGTATATAAATTAAATCTGCAAAATAAAAGCAATAAAAAATAAAATCACAAACGGTTCTTGTGAAAATCCGTCGTCCCTACCCACATTAAAAATCATTCCCAGAGGGACTCCGTGTTTATCTTTCATACCAGTTCAAATAAACGGGAATCCACTCATCCAACATCTGGATATTAATCTCGGTCAATTCCCGTAACATTAGACAAGTGGCAACCCGAATTTAACACTATATAAACTTATTCACCGCCGGGAAAGGAGCAACCCTCGTCAAGGTCACAGGGGGGAGCCGAGCGACGATGTGATTTGTATTCCAATCATTGGTATACCGGCTTTATTTTAAATGCACTTACGAGATGTTTTACTGCTCTATGGTTTACGCGATGCGTTTATTAATTCTACTTATTTAATTTGGCTTAATAAAATTTCATTCAGTCACTGCGTTAAACGATTTACGATAAAAACTAATTTGGCAAACGCTGGACGCGTGAAAATATGCTTACGAATGATAAAATTCATTCAATATGTGATCTAAAGATAAACTCCGGAATTTCAGGAGGTTTTTGTTTTATTTTTAGCTTTGTTATTTATTTCTGTTATCTACTTATTGTCCTAATTCCCCATAGAGCGAGAGGCCTTCAACATAACGCCGCTATCTCTTTCTATAATGTGCTATGCAATTTGTCATAGGCATTTACTATAAATCGAAACATAATTAATCTTAATTTACATATACTTCTTGGTTAAATGTATTAACAATTACTATTAACTGTCAGGTTTGTATAATCTTTCCTGAATGGGGAATAGTAATAATAAAATTAAATCTGCAGTAAAATAGGATACTTATTTCCAAATAGATGGTTTTAGATGGGCTCATATAATTTAATAATGAAGCATCGCTTAATTAATAGTGGTAGTGTCAGTAGGGGAAACTGTACATACATTATACGGCAAAAACGTGACAAAATGATGATCGGCGATGTTTAGAGTACCCTCACATAACGGACATGTATGTAGATGTATGCGTGAGGAAATAACGAAGGACGTGTGCCAAGTCCTCGAATCTTAACCCCCCTAGTTCCCGTATGAATCACGGGTAACCGCTTTTATTTATATCTTTATCTATTTCCGAATCGCTGTCGGAAGGTATACGATTTTTTAAAGCACTCAATATAGCGAATATTGTTTGAGAAACCCTGATGTAGTGCATAACTGTAGTAATATTTTGTTTTATTACTACTATATTGTTTTCCTTAATTCTCCATGTATTATTATTTTGTTTGTAACGTGTTTGATTCACTACCGAGCACGTGGTTAACAACAGTCATAACAACGGGTAATAAACTGTTAGTGGATGCTATTAAATGACCGTTGATGTTCTTAAAAAAAAATACTATAATTAACCTACAAGAATTATGACCCTATAGAACTAATATATGAACCCTATATGTGATTTTATTACATACTGTATTAAGATATTAAGTCTTAAAGATATATGTTTTTTGTTAAAACATATTAATATATCCTAACGCAAAACTCTCGGTCGGCCGCCTCCTCGCGCGCATCTAATCGAAGTAATACCTACGCGCTTTACACTTAAAACACTTTTATTAACATTTTCCGCGAAACATGATCGCCGGAATAGTTTTTACTGCCGCCTATCTGTTATCACGTGTCGGTCGGGGGCGTTAGTTCACGGAATTGGTAAACCCACGGAATAGGAAAATTTTTAATTTATTAATTCTTTTGATAGGTACATTATTCCAGAAGCAGTTGCGATTATGTAAATTACAAAGAGGGTGGAATACTAGAGGAAATTAATTACTGGAATAGTTTATAACCATCTTCAACACAGAAATGGGCAGATTATCAAATTTCATTTTAGACTAGTCGTAGAGACAAATTTACTTTAAAAAATTGCATTAGCGATAGATTGCGTCTTAGGTACTTACTAACTTCAGACAAAATTAAATGATAAGTCAGCAATTTATTTTATTTTTAAAACTTAAGGACTCTACTAAAACCTAGGGTTCCCAACAACTACTTTGTAAGAAAGTTATCTAAGATAATTCAAAGCATTTCCTAGAATGAAAATAATGATCGAAACTTTCCGTAATAGAATCGTTTCATATATCGAATTTAATACACCATCCGAACGGTATTAACTTGGACCGTTGTCAAAAGCTGTTATTTATAATCACGCCTAGATCTTGAAGAATGTACACGCTCCCGCCGCACAAAGAACGTAAAATTACGTATCGTTATATCGCTACTAAAGATATATTGTAGTGGTTACGGATATACGTGTACAAGTATTATCCGTCACGTCTTTTTAACGATACAACCTTCTCACACAAAGTTTGTCAATTTATATTTGTGCTTAAAAGAAAACAGGACAAATTCAAAATATTAATATATGTTGGTTTTAGAAAACACATGAATGTATTTCTTTGTTTCGCGCGATAAGTAAAACACTGCGGATTTTAATAGCACCATCAGAAATCTTGCTTTTTCTACTTTCATGAATTCTCTTAACAGAGGGTTTTAGTTCGTACACTTCTCATCTTCGTATTGCTGCACGCAGTTCCTATAATAATGTATTACGCCATTGCTTCTCCCGTGGTTTATAATGTACTAGAAAGTGATAACTCAACACTGAACCCGAACACTATTCAATATTATAACACACCTGTGTGTACTGTGGACAGAGGGTAATGCACGCTACAGTCGACAAAAAAGTCGAGCGAAAATAATGATGAAAAAGAACTCGAACATTCATCGTATCTAACCAATTTAAGGACGATGACCTTACTAATACGATCTTCGAACTTCACGGCGGCACGTGCAAAAAAAATAAACACAATTTTTTTTATCTAATAACTTTGTTATGGTAATGGCTTGCGTCATTATAAATCCATAGCTCGGATACGGCTTCTTTCATGTGGACATTCTCGAATATTTCCATTACATCTTTCTTAGCTGTGACTGTAATAAATTAACTTCGATGTTTATTTAAGTTCAATACAAAGTTTTAACTTAAATTCAAAACTGGATATACTTTGGATTGGGAAATAAAAAAATATTTAATACTGTTATGAAATGTAAAATATCCTCGTACTCGTACAAAAATACCAAACTTCCCCGCCCATAATAACATTAAAGAAGTAATTGAGTTGTTATAGTCATTTGATCGTAGTCGGCACAATTTGTGTTCGTTTGTTTGTCTTCTATCAAATCCGCGAACATGTAAATTATACTTTGACCTACTTGTATCAAAAATAACTACTAAGTAATTTTAAGAGCCTACAAACAGGCACTCATTACTCATATATTGCGTTTACTTTTGTTTTTGCGCAAATATAAGGACGTATTGTTTATGTATGTGAGCGCATTTCTTTAAATTGGGCTAACTCATTCAGAAAGGTAAGCAGAGTGTATGGGATTTCCAATTCATACAATCTATGCTTACATGCTCGTCGGTTACAGCTATCTTATGTTGTTTTTATTTTACCGTATCTCCATGACAACATCTCATTCCTATCTTTCGGTGGCACTATATTACCAAATTAAAGGTTATTAATAAAATTATTATACATTTTATGTCTTTTCGTTAGAAACATGCAAGTTTGGAAAAAAATTCCATCTATTGTTTTTTTCTTTAATAAATTATTCAAAAGTTAGTTTTAAATATAAATGATTAAAAAAAAAACGAAATATAAGAAAAACCTATCATGTTTGAACAGTATAGATTATCAATGTTTTAGAGATTTGTTTACGTAGGCATAAACATCGTAAAGATAAAAATGCTATCAAAACTTAGTATTTTTTTTTGCTCGTTATTTCCACGACTTATTTCGCAGACGTCGGTTGCCTACAGATTTGTAATTCTGGTTGCGTCACACCTCAGAGGTCATTGACACCGCCGCTTCCTAATGCGCGCTTCGTAAAAATGCCGCCAAATTTTATTGTTCGTTTCGATACAATTATGTTACTGTTCTCAATACGTTCAAAAATCATTAGTATTCTAAAACATATTTATGTTTTGAGACACATTTTCGATTTCTATTTTTCTCATTCCTATATTACTTGAGTCGACCTCTCTTCCTAACCTTCTCTTATGGTTTTCTATATTTTGCGATACTCTACCAACTGAATTGAGGATTATGTATGTGTACAAGGCTGATCTGATCTAACCAATAGGACGGTAATAATTTTGTCATATCAAAACGTTACTAAGACACTCCAAACACAAAATAACGTGTCTGTTTGTGCAGCTGTTAGAATAGTGTATTTATAGATGCGAAGCAAGAAATTGAAAATCAAAATAACACAGTCATCGCAATAAATCGATTCAAAACTGTTATTACATTTCTTTTTTTTTTAAGTTATCAGATATTTTTGCCCTCACATCCGAAAGAGATCTTCTCGATTTTAAAAAGTATTTAAGAACGTAAGGTACAATATGAAACGATTTTTCTAATTATTATTAATGTATTTTAAAACATTGCTTTTATTCGAGACCAAAATTAACATTAAAACAGCAGTTATTCGAAATTAAACTATTCCAATTAATAACTTTACATTGATATTGACTAACATATTTTTAAAGTTGGCATTCTACCTACCCCACAAGGCAACGTAACCGTAAATATGTGTGTGCTAAAAATAAATGATGCATTAGGTGCTAAATAGATCGCGACGACAAATTGTCCTCTTGTTTGTTCCAATACTCTCCGACATAATGTGGGTCATGGCATTATATTTGGTGCTCAGTGATATTCGAATAGTCTGAGAATTTCGTAGAGATGATTGATGGATATGAAATTGTATGTATGATGTTCCCTAAACATATTTGATATTTCAGCCATCAGCATTATATAATATTATTGATAGGTATAGAGGACACACGTCCTATTTCTACACGATAAAATTACAGTACGAAAACAGCAAAAAAAACACTACCTTTGCCGAGCGCTACCCTTTTTACTTGTTTTTTTTTGTTACATCTTTCTTTTATTTTTCTTGCATTATTAAGAAATAAGTAGATAAATAAAAGTAACTTTTTTTACAAAATGTATCTGGGAATATCATTGTTTTTTAAAGCTATACCAATAAAGGTATTTATTTTATTTGATATTCAGTTTTGCTCTTTGTTGTCAATTGTTATCGTTAAATCTTCGAAAGAGAGCCATCTCTAAGAATTAGGTTTTTTTTGCGAAAACTTGTTTAACGGATAAGACGCCTGTATAGATGAAATTAAAATTAAAACCATAATTAAATACATTTCATCTAGCTTGTAGCTGTAACCTAGATGAAAAACACAAAACATAGTATTAGTCCGTGGGAAATGAAAATACTTGTATTAAGAGACTTCATAAAACATTCCTTAAAAGTACACAAATGCGCTTACAAAGATATCAATATTTGTTGCTTAGCGACCATCTGTTGGTAAACACTACCGTTGTATCGGAAGTCGTATCAGTTAACACTTTCCTAACAGAGATACGAGCACTTTGCGAGAACTCGATTTAGTACTAAAGCTCTCGAGTTACTCCGACAGTAGTTTTCGCTGAAAATAGTTTGAGTTTGATCAACAACCGTAAGCGTCATTTTGTTGCAACCTAGCAAACCTTTTCGTTTTGTTTACCTATTTTTTTTATTTAAAAATAGTTGAACGCCTTAGAAATTAGTTGTTTTAATGTACAAAATACATTCAATTATTATTTTTATCGTCAAATAGAGTAACAAAATATCACATTTGGTAAATAATATCACACATTCACGTTTGTTAATCTGTGGTTATGTCAAGCGCGTACTAGATTCAAAAAGAAAAAATAAATAAATTGTTTTAATATTCATTTATCAGTGGTAGAGCACGATCAAAATTGCCTATATCAATTGTTTTCATGGACAAACAATAGATAATGAAAAACAATCCCGGCACGGTACTGAATTCATGCGGAATCGGAAATTTGAATTTCAAATGCGGTTCGTTCATTTTAACAGCCTATCGATATGCGTCTATTCTTTGAGTTGTATTACCATGATCCATGTCGGCCTCTATTACACCAATCACGATTGATTTTTTTTATTAGCATAAAAACGAGTTCCTATGCCTACAATTATCTGTCTAATAAATTTTCATGTTATTGTCGTTAATTAAAATATATAAAATACCTTTAAGTTGTTAATTCACAATGTTATATGTTTTTAAGATAAATATTTGAGTTTTGGGTGAAATTCTTACAATTTTTTTTGTTAAAATATTCAACCTCTTTAATCGATGGTCTACAACCGTCGCGTCCTAAAGCTAAGGTCGGCTAAAATGCTCCTTAGCCTATACCACTATTCAATCAAATATGCCTTATTATATTATATAAAAATTCGCATACGAATTTAATAACTTATTTAAGACAAAACATACAAATATTGGCAAGTAAATTACTTAATTTTTTTTAATGAAACATAAGAGAGAGATTGCAGACTTATTAGTTTGTAGGTTATACAAAAATTTCAAATATCGCATTGGTATTTAAAGTGAGGCACGTATAACAAAAAGAGTTGGTAATGGCGCTCAGTTTATCTTCGAACTCGGTGGTCCGTCCTCAACATGCCGAGCGCAACCATGACAAATTAACTCACGAAAAATTGCCCCCGTTCGGCAACCTCATTTTCTTTAAAACGCCAATTGCAAGATCCGTGGAACAGAAATAGTGAGCATTTTGTATAAGCATGTAGTTTTTTCATTGAAGTTAAAATTTATAATTCGAACTGTATTGAGTAATCTAATCGAAAAAAAAAATTGAAGTTTACGAAAATTATTTGGGAACTATTATGTAATAGATTTATTTTTATCTCTGATATTACAGGTGTTTTAATATTCACAGTGTAAAAAGCATTTCACATTGTTAATATAAACATTATACTTATACATAGTATGGTAAATATCTAAATTTTAAATTAATTTTATTTCACAAAACATTGTCGATCGAAAAGTTATAAAAGTACTGCATATTATGTTTATATATTTTAAAAAGTTGTAACTAAATGTCTTAATATGTTTCAATCATAAAGTTTTAGAACTGCCGTGACCTGAACTCACTTCTATGATTTATGGGATCTATTAATACGCGCACCTCACTAAAGCCGGACTGGATTGAAACTCGGAAAGTTTCGCCCCGAAGTGTGGATAATAGGAAAATGATGTTACATGCAGCATCTTTGATCTCAATGTTTCAAACTTGTTAAATCAACTTCCTAAAGTTCTCGAGAATGTGTTGAGGTAAGCATATAATACTTTGGTCGGAGAATTCTAATCGTTTTATAATATTTACCAACGAGACACTAAACTTCAATATTTGCATTAACACAACGTTATATTTTTATCAAAATACTAGTTTACATATAAATGTGTGCGTCTTTAATTTCATTATAATTAATTTTATAACGACTGGAATTGAGGAAGATATGCTTCGGTGGTTCTGGCATATTTTAGTGTAGTGTAATTTCTAACTCTCAAGTCATAAAAGTACATTTTATCAGTAAGGCACTTATAATAAAAATATAATTGACATATACTATATATACTTAAGTCAGGTAAGAAGTAGCTGCTATAGAAAGAATAACAAATACAATTATTTATTATATTGTCTTTGTAGACTATAAATCAATTTAATTTTCCATGCTTAGAATTGGCTTCTTGTATTCTTTTTTATTTTAATAACCAACCAGTAGTATTATCGTGTTAGCAGTGGCAGTTTTTATGAGCATTCAAGTGGGAAGCGTTTAGTTATCTAATGCTAGCACAACCGCAATCCGTGTCTGACGATTATCTCGGTATACTGTACACGAGCGGCTTTTTGCGGCCCCGTGTGCGGCGAACCTAATTGCACGCTCGGTGTCGCTAATTGAACGGTTACCCTTAACCGGTCCGCGTCCACCGCCGTGTTTGTTTCACGATTATCCGCTATATTATACGCGGCTTTTGTTTTTATTCATATTTGCATACGTTAGTTCGAGCGGCTTTTACGCAAAAAACTGTTTCGATTATACGAAGTTAGGATTTTTTTTTGGCTTTTGTTGGAACTCTATTGATATCAACGAAACTATTAATATTTTTATATCAAAATCTGTTAATTTCGTTATATTACTTAATTCCAAAGTTAAAAGAGATTTTATCTTTCCTTTTCAGATATAAGATTAAGATTACATTGTGTGTATGTTTTGCCAAACTTTCTAGAATCGCGTTTAGTATTTTTTTAATTATTTCTTGAAAAAGTTCAATCGTGTCAAGGTGTAAATAAGAGAGTTAAAAGTGTCGCATCAAACGGAGCGAAAGCCGTGAAGTATATCCCGACCGTTATCAGTCAGTCGGCATCTGTTTGTGGCGCGCCGCTCACTGATCTAGTCACTCGTAAATATATTTAATTACTTATTTATTCACAATATGAAAATTACTTCCGGTGTTCTTAATAGCCACCTAATTTTATACGAAACAAACTGATATAAGCCGTTTCTTGTTTTACGAAATATGTTTAATATTTACGAATACAGACAATAAATATTGAGGCTTTTTAATTTCAGCAATTTTAGTTTAGAAAACCATACTTATGAAAATTATTACCTTCCTGTCATTTGACTAAAAATGTTTTAAGTTATTAGTTTTAAGTTATTCCAAAAACAATCTTTTTACTAGTTACCTCGTCTTGTCTCTGAATGTCTTGTAGAAAACAAAATGTCACAGCGTTAATAAACCCTTGTATAAATTGATAAATCCACAAACAAGGATCTCGCGTGTTTGTAAACGCAAGTACATATAATAACATTACATTATTGTCTACGACATCTTGGCACGAGACGGGCGTTTTATAACTGATTTACTGGCGGAATGTAAAACGAAATCTGATGTATTGTAAATGTTCATTTAATATTTTCTATCGTAATTTCCCTGTCCTTTTCCTACATATGACAGCACAGTACGTACTTCTCTTTCATAACCTCTATTCCTTCTAACGTGTAACATTATTCACCTACTTATTCAGTATTGTTATAAACTTTTATACTGTATTATAGTTTCATATCTACTCCAAGTAAACTAAAAGGCTGCTGTTTTTTTGAAATATCGCTTAACTAACATGTGCATAAAATAATAATGCTTTTGAGAATCGATCATACAAACCCGTTTTAAAAACTTTTTGAAATATACCGTTTATTTTTAATGTGTAGGTCATTATCTTTACGACTTCCATCAGTTTATAAGTACAGTCCGGTGGACAAGTGTTATAATTTATTCTCATTGTATGCCGATTATATAATTATGGAAGCTTGAAGAATTTGAACAACTCTTTTAATTTTATTATGCATAACTTTAACTTATGTTTAATGGATCCATAAAGAAACAAGTCATAAGAATAATTTCCGAATTTCAATTGGTCGTAAAAAGGTCAAGTTGTTTTGGACAGATGAAATGTCTAGATATTCTGATACTAAACTCCTTTTATTCTGACACAAGTTAAAACTCATGCATGTTGTTTACAGTATAGAAAATTATGCAAATGCAATAAATTTCATTTGAAAAATAACTACGGAACACTGCTTTATATTGTTTCCGATACACGCTCGACTGGTTTAATTCTTTCACAGCTTATACACATGGTAAAACGCAGCCAGTGTTTAAATTCTTCTCATTTGTGAAATGCATTCTTCTTTTTCAAGTTAAAATACCAGAATAGTATGCCAGTCGCATTTATAATAAGATCGCTTAAGAAAAAACAATCTGTGAAAGTCGAAAGAAATATCCCGGTAATTGATCATGTAACTTCACAATGAAACCGGTAGATAAAATAAGAGCAAGAAGCGGTTTCGGAAATAGTCCCCCTTAAGTAGTGTTGCAGCTGCGATTAACTCAAGGCAAACCGCCAGCTTCTTTTTGAATACACATTCACACTTTATGACATAATTTATCATTCAAATAATATTTGAATTTCAACTTTTATCAAAAGTAAATGCTATGTTAGTCATGCTTAGAAATTCACTAAGCACTTCTTAGGCTAAGCGATGGCTTAGGAATAAACATTTATGTCGGCATAAGACCTAGCACATTACTATTTATATTCTTTGTTATTGTATTAAACATAAAAATGCACGTCTTGTGAGCACTTTTATTTCGGGCCGTCGTATTAGTGTCACCACACTTTTTATTTAGTCCGTGTTTAGTCAGTGTCCCTATGTTCATTGGCGCGAGAATACGTTATTTGTAAACCAAGATGACTCGAATATTAAATAATAAATCTCTTAAGCCGCTTTAATATTATAAACATATCTACATTATTTTTTATTATCTATATCTACCAAGTATGCTATTAAACAATATTTTTTAAATAATTTACGGTAAATTAATCTACAATTTGATTTTAGTGACCATTGGCAATAATTTTATCATTATTAAAATGTTCATGGGAGAAACTGAAAATATAATCGTTCCACAAAATTATCTGGTCTACTAGCAGCGTCGCTATTATCGCGGTTAATGTTATAATATGTAATTTTAAGTACAGAAAATAAATTGTGAACGTTGTTAGTAAAAATCCAAAAAGAATTAATTAAGGCCATTCTTATTACATATAACATTTAAAATAATTGTTGTAGACACTTTAATTTATTTTTGCAAATCGTAAAGAAGTATTGACTTTATTGTTTTAATAAAGACACAATTATAAATGTATTTTTAATCTAAATTATACCACATCCATTACAAGTAGTTATTAACTAGGAGTTCATGATCGTTGAGGCAGATACGTCTACAATTTTTTACCGGATGAACTTTTTTTATAATATTCTTAACACACCTGCTGTACTTGTCTTTAAAAATATATCCTATCATGTTATTTGGTAGCGTTATTGTTTTATATCAGAATATAATATGACATATTAAATTTTTAATATACAAAAGGTTTGTCCGTTTATTGTTCCGCATTGACTTATAAGAGAATTCTTTTACCAGTGAATGGTTGGATATCGTGAGTAATACATTTCGAATTTTAATTTATTTTGTTTACCCCTCCCCTATAACCTCTTGTTTATCTACCTTCTCATTTTAAGGATGGATGCGTTACTCGGTGGACAGATGTTAAGGCTTTTTTCTAGTATCCCTTAAAAGTAGTTTTCTATAAATATCACCCGCGAGAGCGTTAGTTTAAAATTACTTTAGAAACTTTATCTTTCCAATATTAGTTCTTTACAGTAACAAATTAAAAAGTTCTCTTTGAAACTGATCCAAGAGACTTCACGGCCAGGTTATGTTAGGTTTGCGTGCCGCGATGCACTTTACGGAGAACTTGTGTATTAAAATAAATTGTATTTTCTGAAGCAATATGATATTTATTCACTTTTCATTACGTTTTTAAGAGACTTTTACCATTTTGTAATCGATTAATTGTCATCTAAAACGCGTAAATATCGTTCTGCTTACTCAGGACATGTCCTTGGAAGTTCTAGGTAGTTTTAAGCAGATTCTTGGGTTTTTAAAACATCATCGAGTTTTTAAATCTGCAAATCATTTGTTTACTACGAATGCGATATGATATATCCGATGATAAGCTCGCCCCCTATCACATTATGGGACGGAAAATATGGCGAAATGTGGATGCACTAGTTGCACCTCTGCCTACCCCTTCGGGGAAAACAGGCGTGTGACATGAAGCTTTATTAATGTAGATATATTCAAAATAATGTATTATATGTACTCATGACTACGAATAGTCATAGTTATATGAAAATCACTATTACACCCTAACGCGAATGACTGGCCTGTACGTAGGAACTATAATTATTTTATTTTTTATCTGTGCAATTATAGTAACGATTATTATCGCTCCAAACTCCACATCGCAAGCAAAGTGTTAAAAAATATAAACATAAAAATTTATGCATAATTAGCAACAAACATGTAATTATTGTATAATCAGGGATCTATTAAATGCACTAAAGAGTATGAATAGTTATTGTGGAGAATTTATTTTCTGTGCAAAATTGTTGCGTTAAATTTTTTTATCTTTAGAGCATGGTAATATTAAATTCCTTTATCTCGTGTCATCATTATGCGCCACAAAATAAAATAGAATAGGAAATTGCAATCTTTATCGAATTCAAAAACTAGCGAAGATAATTTATTGTACTATTAGTTTATGTATTACTGAATAGTAAAAGTATTGATTATAATAGTGAAATAAATACAAAATAAGAAATTAAGTCGAAGAATTTAGAACAATTTCCAGCTAACTAAATATTTTTTTTTCGTTGCTTATTTCTTATAAAATCTAATTAAGAAAGCAAGCGAAATGTAAAGTGGCAACAAATACTTAGTTTATTTAATACATAGTTACCTAAAATAAATTTCTCAAATGAATAGAAGCCGCGTCACTTAGCTATTTCAAAAGCTCCTTCGCAGAGTGAAATTTCAATTAAGCAGGTCCGAGGCGATAGGCATCGGCAACACAATGGCCGCTCCATCCGGCCACCAATTAGCTCGCCCCTTAAACAATTTGCTCCCACTGCTCAGGACTTGTCTACACGAATTGCCACGCCTGTCGGCTCTCGCAAAACAATCCTTTAAGTATTAAATAAAATTCAAACCTTTATTATAGGGTATAATAAATAAATATAATGTAAATCAACTAATAATTGAGAAAAGTTAAATCTCACGAGTTAAAACTTTCAAGTTGCCGACAAATTAGATGCCGAAAACGGTAGATCGCATAAAGCGGAAAGCATCATATGAAAATCTGATAAACGGTATATGATGTTTTGTAACGAATTTTCTAAACATATCAGAGGTATCAAATACAGTGAATTTGTCCAATTATTGAATCTATTACCGTAATTCAATGTACGTAACGAAACAATTTACATCGTTATAGTTGTAAACAAAAAGTTCCGAGAATTTTAGCATTAGCCGGTATCTTTGTTTGATTGCCCTGTCTAATTTAAATTACAAAAGTCAGATATATGAATAAATTAGAGGCCAACTTACGCCCCATGCGGACCGCGATCAATTCCTTCGATAAGCCTAATGTTTATAGGACACGGTGATAACTTTCCATTAGGCACGGCGTCATGTTATTTGTCCAGAATAAAAAAATAAACACTCAAAACCCTTGAGGAAGGTTATAGTGTCAAAAAGTTAAAAAGCAGAAATAATTAACACGTTGACGGACAATTGCGGCTATAGCCGTCAAAGCGAAGTTCACAATGTGGCATGACTGCTATAGCCGTC
>JAABKM020000006.1:2866035-2893947 GCA_016277805.2 Papilio aristodemus | reverse complement strand
AACATTCTAAAAATCACAAAAACATATAGTGTCAATTTTCGAACTTCGCTTGTTCCTACTGTCCGTCAACGTGTTAAGACGCTTTTTATAGAAGAGAACTGTTAAACATTTCGTCGTCTTCGTAACCTTTTAACTTATTGAATGATAAAAGTTTTTTAACTTTCTATTTCACGACCGTTTATAGAATCCGATTAATTAATATCTAGGCTTATAAATGATAGACGCTTTATTGTCTCCAGCATTTAAATTATATTTTTGAAAACAGCTTCGTCATTTCGTGTTTTGTCGTATACGAATAGTACATAGTAGAGATTACTGATCGGAATCCGGCGGTTTACACTGAAAATAATTTGTAGTGTTATTTGACCTTAAATTTCAAAAATATTGTTCTAAGTACAGGAACAGACAACTTGATTTTTTGAAGATCTATTTAATTATAGTACATTCGTAGTAGCTTATTTTACAAAATAACAATAATAATATAGATAATGTTACACCCCCGCAGAGAAAGTGAGATTGAGTCGTTAAAAATGGAAGCACTTTTTTTTATAAATCGCAGGAATTATTCAGATTGTTTTTTGTTATAAGTAGTTCTCAGTGAGCGTTAAAATATGTAAAGAAACCAGTTTAAATCTCGGATTGTAATAAAAATCAAAACTCGCCTATAAATGAACCAATATGAATTTATTATCATATTAGAATATCATAAGTTCATAGCAATAATGTCGAGATTGAGGCCGCACACCCTCGCAATCCACTTTAACGGTACAATGACGCACTAGCGCCGCGCGGCGAAACTTGGAACTACATAGTTGTGACGTCAACATCGTCGCAGCTTTGAATACATCGTGCTCTGTTATTTCTTTTATAGTTCTATTAAGTTTATTGTTATATCGTATAAAGGGGATCCTTACATAACGCTTACAGCAATGAACGAGGATTATTGTAATTGAAATGGTGGTTTGTAGGAAATTATTGTAGAGAAATTCATTTTATACATTGTTTTGTAACCTAATTAACTATAATTCCAATGGTATGAAGTAATGTATTTATTTCTAAAATCAATGAAAATTATGATAAAAAGTTTTCAGCATTCATCGTACCATAATAAAAAGACAGGTACAGTTTGTCTGATCCACCTTCTACGTATGTCAACCTTTTTGTACAAAGTAAGGTTAACAAACTAGCGCACAATTCACTCATTATGCCCCGGTACTTTTATGGGTCACCGGTTGCCTTCACTAACAATAAAATACAGTAGCAGTAGGCCGCTGTTTTATGTAAAGATCTGTTACAACTAGTTTTTAGTTGTTTGCGCTTTGTATTCACCAGAGTAAGAGGTGTTACGTTTTAGTTTTATTCATCTACCAGACCACAAACAATATTCCTTTAGATTTAAAGCACTTTTCATTGCAAAAAAGTTCTCTAAATGTTTTTTTTTTATTTAGAGTACTTCATTGCAATAAAGCAAAAATTTTGTTAAAAAGTCCGATAAATGTGGCCATTTTACTTTAATATGTCTAATTATCTATTAATCTATATTACTAATAAATTGCTATAAATTAGACGTTAAGTATTATATGCCAAAAAAATAATTAATTCTTTCTATGTAACGAATGATAGCTGTTGGAGTCTTAGTTTTTTTTTTTAATAAAACTTACACAATGAAGTAAAAATATTGGACATTGGCTACATGAAAGTGCACCTTTTACGATTACTATAAAAAAATTTAACTAAATACTAAAGTACTTTTCAGTTGTAAATTTTGACTATGATCAGACATTCAGTTTCGTTATTATTTATTAATAATGCATTCCTTTAAGTGATCAGTGTATTCTACTGTGAGATATTCTAGTTCCAGATGTCTCTATTCTATTCGATTTTATTTTGTTCTAAAAGAAAAATGCCTCTTACAAGCTAAGCTGAGGTCTAAATAATCGATAGTTGTATGAAAGGGCCCAGCGAGTCAGGCCGCGGTAACATTGTTTGAAAGTCGTACAAAGTGTTTACGCAATCGGAAGTGGTCGACGCAATATCGGTACCCTCTAGCCACAGAGTGAATTCTAACAACTTTATCGTCGCTTCTATTGTGGTTAATTTAAAAACAAGTTCTATAAAAAAATTATTAAGGTCATTTAGTACTATGCACCTATTAAAATTTAAAAAATTTCTTTTTATTTCTCTGTCTGACACAAGTAATTCTTTGAAACTAGGTAAATAAAATAAAAGTTATCCAGTTAAAAACATTCTAAATATTCTTATGAGTGTGGTTTGAAAATATTTAGAGAAAGTTTACCAAATTATTAGGTATAATAGATATTGCTCGTAATAAAGTCGATCATAAAATTCGATATGCAACTTTCTCCCCCCTACGTTTCATTACTGAACATAAGGCCAAATTTAATCGTTATTCCACCTTTATATAAAAAGTACTCAATCTACGACACTTCTCAGATTGTAAAATAAACCGAGCACTTCTTAAAAATGAAAAATATGCGCTCACACCCGTAACCCAGAGGTGTAGGCAGAGAAAATGGATTTCCATTTGGTACGATCCTGGCACACCTCTCTCGCTTCATCTACATTCATATATCGCGGCATACATGCTCGTCTGTTACGGGTACTTCTTACATCGATACTCGTCACTAATCTGATCGATGTAAGTCCTCCTGGGACGTCACCTACCGACACTACTACTCACTTTTGCAACATAGATTTGTTAGAAAAATTAAACTTACAAAGTTAACTGTATTGATTTGACTATTGCTACTCGATAATCGAATTCATCAATTGCAATTTATGCCGAAAAAATCCGATGTCATATTGACATCTCGTTGTAATGTTGCATAGAGTCAAAAATGTGCCATGACAGGGACATATGTCGTTTATTATAATAATTCTATATTGAGCCTTAATGGCGACACTTTAAAATGTATATTACTGTATCGCTTAGCAAAATTGTATGATTTGGATAATGTGTCTTCATTTTTCATGCGCTTATGACATATCTGTAGTAAAAGGAAATCTTAGCATAGAGGACATGACTGAGGTACGTTCGAATAAAGTAGATTCGTAAGTAGGTTGCGTAGGCGAACGCCGCACAGTCCTTAACGAGTGGCGCCGGGCGTCCACTTATGCATATGCCGACAGAATGAAATGTTCGCCAATTTGTGAGGCAACTGGTACTAGCAAATGCCGGAAACTAGCCTGGCGCGGCGCCAACTACCCCCAAACCATTTGAATTACACTTATAATCTTCACCCCATCCCCAAAAGCCTCCCTTACTTTTAATTGAAGGTCTATGAAGTAGCGATAAATTTACAAACTTAACACGCTATAAATGAACTACTGAAATCAATTAAAATCATACAGCAAATATCGATTTAAAAGATATTTCAATTATTTCCGACTGAAATAATTGATTGATCTAAAATCGCTTAAAATTGTACGGGATCACTAATTGTACTCAATCGATCCGACAATTAAGAAGTTATCTCATACCGAATCGGTCTTAAACTGCTGACTGAGGAGCTTACAAACTTTAACATGCCTGCAAATTACATCATACTAGATGTAATTACGCGTCAGCTTGTGTAATCTGTTTTAATTTCAAATATAGAACATTTTATTTACTTAATTTTTATTCATAAAACGAAGACTCTCTTTACTAAAGGAAAATTTTCTAAAATTATCCTTTTTTTAGACACATTTTCTTACGCGTTTATTTTCGTGTGACTCGTTTTTAAATTTTTAATTTATCATTGTTTCAGGATATTACCAGCCCGCAGGACCACTGATCAAAGAGAGCGGCGCTGAAGCAGACAGGGCTCTTGGCAGATATCACCCCGCGCCACACTACCACCCACCGCATCCTTCGGTCAGTATTCTTTGGAATTAAAATCAACTCATTACTATGTAGACGGATCAGTCCAACTTAGTGTGCGGCGCTGTCTATGCGTAACATTTGATAGATTAGCTAATTGAAAGATACCTGCCGCCGCATCACTGACACTGAATTAAAGAAAATATTGCCAGACTTTTCAAAAAAAAATGACAAAATAGGAATAAGGGATCGGAAGGCTGAAGTAACAGCTAATGAATTCTTTGTGTAGAAGACTTAATTAGAAGTTACTCCGCTAAGACACACAACAGCTGTTCTTAAATGTTATATTTTACACAGATGCTACAACAGTATGGTCCACCGCCGTACTACCCCGCAGAGCTGTGCTACGGACGGTACTACAGGCCGCCGGCACCCTACCACATCCCGCCGCCGCAGCCTGACGCGCCGGTAAGTACAAAACTTAGCTTCCACAATACATTACTACCTAGTACCTAAGTTATAATTTTAACAGATGCATGTAATATCTTCTCCATTGTAACACTGAATGTCCAATTTTTTTTCATATAATTTGCCACAGACATGTTAAGATAAATTGCTCTGGATATCGCTTACGTTCTGTTATCTATTGACTATTCGTTATTGAACTCTTCTAAAAATTACAAACGTTTCCGCGTCACATTACTTCATTCATTTGAAAATACATTTAATAATAAATTACAACATTAATGTTCTGTTATCTCGCGAGATAAGAGTACGAAAGATGTGTGGAGATTTATGATTTTAACATTTTAATTTATGTTATGAAATTTCGTCGAGCGACGTCAAACGTTAGGATATAAATAAAAATATATTATTGATTTATTTAAGTCACTAAACTGTATCGTAAGTTTTGAATTTAGAATAAAATATATTAGTGTACCTAATAAAAATAAAAGTATATAATATATTAAAAGTCGATAGCTTCATTCACTCGTTACTTTTAGTTATCAACCTGAACTTGTGGCTAATTGTTTGTCACTTTTCCAGATGGTGGGCGTTGGAGGTGAACCGTATCCACCACCACAATATTACGGGTCACCACCCTGCTACCAACACTCACCACAAAGGATACCATATGTCGGTAAGTCCATCGTGTAAGAGTTTTGTTAATAAAGTTCGTTCATATGTGTCATGTAAATTTCTAAAATCTATTAAATACAGAGCTAAAACTAGCCATGAAGTATACAATCCCAACAATTGTGATCTTCAAAATAAATTTTGGTCCATTCTCGATAAACATACTTGGAGTAATATTATTTTTATTCCCTAAATTATATTTAACGCTGAGCTCAGCTTAATTCAGTACATAGATGTTAAATACATACTTATAAAAATGGCAATAATTTGCAGAGTATCGAGGATGCCCGTGCCCATTGAACGCGTGTCCAAAAAACGTCCTTATTGGGCCCGCTACTGGTAAAGCCCCAGCCGGTGGCGGCCCCGCCGACGTCTTAGCTCTTGCGCCGCCCGGGGGCGCCTTCCGCGCGAAGGTGCGGGCCTGCGCCCTGGACTCCGCCGCCGACAACCACGGCAGCGGCAAGGTAACTCATATTTATCACTCAAGTCTACGTTCATTTAATCGAAGTTATTCAAAAGTTAACCTTACCTAATTCAGTTTAGTTGAAGATAAAAAATAGTGAAATAACGAAATCACCCTTATCTGTAAAATTTTGTGAAGATGTAATTCCGCATATGACCCACATACGTCGCACCGCACCGGAGTTAAGTGAGTCTGGTGGCGGGAGCCGTATATACTACTCACCTATTCCACTAACTACTTTTAAAATAAATTTAACTGTGTAATGTAATATTTGTTACAGGATCCACCATTAGAGTCAGAGCCGCCCGCCGCTGCCGACGCTCCTCATCCTTGTCCACTGCCAACTATCGGCGGCGCGTCGCCTAAACGTGAACTGTACGATGTTCGGGAAAACCTTCGCCTCACTGGAGACATTCCCGGTCCCGCGGAAGCCTTAGGACCTCCTTCGCCGGCTCGAGGATCTGCGGGAGCTTGTGCGCCCCAACCGCCGCCCATTGCTCCGAGACGCGCCAGACTCGGTAAAGCGATGGCCAGGAGGACACTAGCGGGCGACGATACGGGTTTCCTATTATCAACACCTCAACAACCGGCACAACACAGCGACGCCGATGATGATGTTCTCGCTATCTCACCACCTATCTGCGTGCCGATAGATCTGTCATCATCAGATGAACGATCGACGCCACTGGTCGACGTAAAGAAAGAGAACGAAGGTCCGACATACACACCTCCGAGAAAGGCCGACGCGCAAGCTCTCAGAGAACATAATAGCACGACGGCACTTTCCGAAATATCTGATTTAGCGGAGACTAATAAAACTGTTAAGAGAAGGTACTCGAAACCAAAACTTGAAATCGATATGAGAGACATACAACTGGATGATTCGTGTAAAACCAACGGAATAGGAGAACATGTAAAACTACAGAAACGAAGAAAAGTATCGGGAGATCACACCGATGTTGGTAGGATAGAAACTGTTACAAGAGAAGCTAAGAAGAAAACGACGCCGAGTACAAAGAGAACGCCGAGGTCGCCTCCCGCGGAGAAAAAGAATCTTAAAAGAAAATTAGAAAACTTAGTGAGCGGACCAAAAACTAAAATAGCTCTCATCGAAACAATCGATGAAGATCCACGCCTTAAAAATGTCGCAGCTATCACAGAAGAGTCATGCATAAAGAAGCCAAAAACCAAAAGTGCACTCCTTCTTGATAATTTAATTAGAAAAAATAGTATCGATGGAAAAGGTTACTCGTCTGATAAAGACCTCAACCCGGCTGAGTTATTTTTGTCACCGAACGAAAACGTTGCACAAAACGTTTCAAAGAAAACTTTAAATATTAATAATAACATTGTTGAAAATACCTCTCCCACGAATGGTGTACGACCTAAAACGATAGCTGCCGTGAGTCAACTCATAGAAAAGAAACTAGCATATAAGAACGCTTGCAAAATAGACTCAAAAATCACGCACAACTTAAAATCAGTATTAAAAACTCCCACCGATAATTCAGGCTTAAAAGAAGACCAAACAAATAAAGTTCTGCATAGCAGCGCTGTAACACCGGACAATAAGATTTTAGAAAAATGTGATTCGAAAAAAGTTGAAAACAAATGTGATAAAGAAAGCAGTAATGATTGTCGCAGCAATGGCGATGCATCCAAGGCTGTGAAAACATTAAAAACAAGTAAGAGCAAACCTGGTTCAAACCAAATAGAAACAAGTGTTACGCCCAAGTGTGACATTACTAATAATGTTGATGAATCTCAGTGTAAAGTCAGCAAAGTACTAGATCAGGAGGAGGGAACTAAAGATACTGAGGTATCTGAGATAGCAGACGAATTGTTGAAGAAGCAGAAATCGACGATAGAAAAATCTAACGGAGAACTTAAGACTAAAAACGTCGAAAAGGTTGTCAAGTTGCTTGTTTCAAAGAAACAAGCGAAAGCAAAGAAAGTAGACGAGCAAACGCCAGAGGAAAACCGGATTGACCAAATCGAAGGAAAGACGAAAAACGAAAAGACTGGGAAACGTTGTAAGCTAGGTATCGAAAAAGAATCAAAGGGAAAAAGCGTGGAGAAATTAGCAAAATTGTTAGTATCAAAGAAGACTGCGTTGAAGACGGATGAGGCGACACTCCTGGTGGAGGCTGCGTGCGCATCGCCAACGCCGAGCTCTTTAGGGGAGGGGGGTAAAGTGGAGAGTGTAGTAAGCGTAGGCGTGGGCCGGCGGGCGCGGCGGCGGCGCAGCGGGGTGAGACGCGCGCGGCGAGCCCCCGCGCTCCTCGCGCCGCCCGCCCTGCAGCCGCGCCCGCCGCCGCGCTGGAGCAATGGCTGGAACTGGGATGGCGAACACTACGTATCCAAAGTCTACCTCAATGTGAGTTTACCCTTCATTAATCATTTCAATGTTAGCATGTTTTGTGTCGAGAAATTTCAATTACGGAGCCCAAGAAGAATGTTAACCTTAAGTTAATTGAGATAACTGGATAAATCCATGGTAAACATATTATCGTGTGTTATTACAGAATGACTCTCGGCTGGACCGCACGGCGCGGTGCTGGGCGCGCATGTGGCACGCGAGCGGGGACAGCGTGGCGCGCGGGGATTGCGTGCTGCTGCGGGCGTCCCTCGCGCGTGCTCAGCCCTTCGTCGCGCGCGTCGCTAGTCTGTGGGAGAATCCCGATGACGGTCAGTACCTGTCACCATATAGAACATTTGAAATTGAAATGATACATACACTATCTGTTATGAATCCAAAAAAAAACATTAAATATGGTGAAGAGCCTCAGTGCTACTGGAGCAAGATGTGATTAGCTTCACCGATGTGTTAAAATAAAAAAATACATTGATATAATGAACTCTTGAAGAAGTAGTTGTATATAATTGCAGGTGAGATGATGGTATCACTGGTGTGGTACTACCGGCCGGAGCACACGGAGCGCGGCCGCCAGGCGGGCGACGCGCCCGACGAGGTGTTCGCCTCGCGACATCGCGACGCCAACTCCGTCGCCTGCATCGAGGACAAGTGCTACGTGCTCACGTTCAACGAGTATTGCCGGTGCGTGTCCCTGCTCTCTCTGCATTGTCTTCTGCCACCTCTCACTAGAGTTGTCTATAAAAATTGCTAATATTTTGACATTTCACAGCTGTCAATGTCACTTTTATAACCTAGCAATATTAAATCAAAATTTTCGAGAATTACGAAAGTGTCGTAGTTTCAGTTCATGTCTCTTGCTACATAAGAGTACACAAAAAACTGATGAAACATTTTGATATTTATCAGGTCTCAGTATAACACAATTAGTGCTGTGAAAATATAATATTACAGCCTTTGTCGTATTGCCTAATAAGATATACTTAGATAGAATTTTTTCCTTAAAATTTATTTCCCATTGCAGATATAGAAAGCGACTAAAAGCATCAGAAGAGGGCATTAAGATCACGCCGTCTATCGTGCCGCCGATGCCGGTCAGCGAGATGACGCCGGGCCTGGTGCCGAACGATACCAAGCTGCCGCCTTCCGTCTCCCCTGAGCTGGTGCTCTTCTGCCGCAAGATATACGACTTCAGGTCGAAGAAGATACACGTGCCTAACAAATGAGGGCACTTAACCAAACATGTTTGGTCGCCAGTCCTGCGCCGAGAACTTTCTCTGCTACTGCGAGTTTCGTACCTCGGAGAGGTATCCAATACTTAGACATCGGACTCACAAAGCACATCCGTACTCCTGAGGATTGGGAGTGTGTGAGAGACTGTATGGAAGAATGAACACCAGTCACCTTTCGTGTTCGATTGATTCGTTGGCGACGTTTCGTGATATTCCTCGACAGTGTCGTCGGGTTCAGTGATTGGACTTTAAAATTATTAATGTATTAATAGTGTCACCATCCCCATCCCCCAATTAGTACAAATACACGTGTAGATTGACCCTGTGGTACTCGACTCCAAGTTATATGTGTAAGAGCCGATTGAAAACTTATGTTGCCTGCGTCGTGATTCGTGGTAGATAAAACATCCCGTGTCATTAATTTGCTGGATTGCTGATAACAATCAGATTATCAAATAATTTTTATCAATGGATGCCTTTTATAACGTGTAAGTAGTCGTAAGAATCGTGAAGCATAATGTGAATAGGAATATGTTTGTTTGTTTAGCTTCTGGGGTAATTTAAGAACTTATTCTCTATTTGGTAGATCGCGGATCGTGTGTGCTCGGGGACTTATTTTGCGTGACTGATTCAAGTAGTGTTACGGCTGCCTCGACACTATAAAGCATTTATTTCAATACGATTTCTTTCCTTTGTTGTAGATTCTGTAATAAATTATTATTTTTTTATAATTTCATAACAAATAAGAGGTTTATTGTAACTGTTTTTTAATCTATATATGTTCGATTAAATCACGTAGTGTTCTACGATAAGTGTGTGGATATAAGAACCAGTATAACATTAATGAGATCGAAATCCCAAAGATGAATTTTATATACAAACACAATGGAATAATTATTATTTATAAAAAAATAAAATCTGGGATGACATTTCGTATTTATACTGATTACAACATCATTTAAATCGATAATATGTAACATTAGTTGAAGCCCCTGCGTATTTTAATCTGTGGCGAAACCATTTTGTTTAGTATATGGTCTATTACTCTATGTATATTTTTTTCTAATTAAATCTGTCTAATTCATAATATAAAATGATTGGCGGTCCTGGCAGCAAATTAACATATACACACATACACAGAAATTTTACACATTGTTTTTATATACATAATGTACTTACCAATATTTAAAAAAAAAACTTGTCGAAAAAAAACGCTGCCTTTAAAGGAATTGAATTTTCATTGTATTTCGGCTATTAACGATTTATTTTATAAAGACACATAATTTCATTTCAGAACGTAATTTTTTCAAAAGAAAAAAAAGACTGATTTTACGAAAAGGCAACAGTTTACATCAATATAGGCAATAGGCTTCTAACTTAAAATTCGATCTCTTAAAATCAAATCTTACATTTCGCAAATCACATACGAACAAATTAAATTGACTCGGAACAATCCGAATTTGATTATTCAAAAATGAATTTTACTGTTCAATATTTAGAGTTCAATTTGCGAAATGCTGAATTTAACATTCAAGAGTTCGAATTTAAAGTTACACAGCTATACATCACTTGTTTTGCTACGTACGACTTTAGTAATACATTCGTAATAGTCAAATACCAACTACCAACCAAATACCAACTTCGACGAGATATGGAGCCATTATTTTACATTATTCAAAATAACAAGTGGGAACATTGTAACATATTTTAAATGTAATATTAGTGCATAGATGTAAACTTAAAAATCTAAACACTTATGTGTTGAAGAGAAAATCAAATTGAAATTTGATACTCAACTAAATGGAGTAATTATCTCCTTAAATACAAAGCCCATGTCTACACAAAGTCACATTCGTTTAGCGATATTAGACTTTTCTACTAGCGATATCGCTAATCGAATGTGACTTCGTCTTCAGGTCCAGAATAATAGATAACTTGTCAAAACGCTTCAACTTCTCGTATGTTTGGAAAACTTTATTCAAGGCCACGAGAACGGTAGAAATTTTTATAAACTTTTGTTGCATTTTCATTTGGTTCAGTGAATTCAACCAGTGCGAGAAACTTAATATTTTATATTTCGTGCGTGAATTGTAAAGGGCATTTATAAGATTGCGTTTTACATATATTTATTTTCTGTCCTCTATTAAGAAAAGTGTATAATGTAATTTCTCTGCCTACCCTTTATTCTATTATTTCTTTTGTAAATATTCCTATTTTGTTAGTAGTACTTTCTAAATTTGTTATCTTTCCAGTGAGATTATTTCTTATTCAGCATTTTGATAACAAATCTATGAAGTCGTGGTATAAAATTATTTTAATGAATTTTATTTGTAATTTTACTACTGTTTTTACTCAGTATTTTGTCCTGTATTTCTTTCAAACTAAATGAATTTTTTGCATTATTTTATACATTTTGTAATAAAAAAAATTGGAAAATATGTGATATTAGCAATTCGATCCTATGGTTTGATGAATTTTATTTGCAAAAGAATGAATTTAAATTGCAAAATGGTGTTTGCAAAAATATTGATTTGAATTAAAAAAAAACCTGTATAATGTTAATACTGAAAAAGTTAAACATGTAATGTAAATATCGTACAACATTTATACTTCATTAGCAAATCATTAGACAAATAAAAGAAAAATTAAAGAGACCAAAAGTAAAGGACCACAAGGTGTCACTTTTTTCCGGATTAACGTCTAATGAGTTTTAATTTGGATTTTACGATGTTAGGCGTTTAATTTTTAAAAAAGAGATTCCAACAAACCACGAAACATTTTATTCTTTAAAGTCTCACTGGGTGTCTATTCCAAAGCTTAAGTTTTCTTTTTATTTCATTGCTTAACGCCAAAAAATTAGAAGCAAAAATTCTATTGTCCTGTAAAGACGTAATACCAATTCTCCTTCTATTTAGGTTTAACCGATGGCGGGGGAATGTGCGTTTGATTTGCACTCGTATTTTCCCTTTACTGGTTCCAAAGAGGACGAACTTAAATCAAAAACTATACAAGGTAATCAGTGTAAAATATATTAGTGAAAATAGTAAATCATCAATTTTTAATAAAAAAAAAAATTAAGGGTGAGTCGTCAACAAACGCGATCACGGACATGTTCCTCCGCCATTATACTCATTATTAATTAATTATAGAATTAATGAGTAAATTCCATAATACTATTACTATAAGTGAGCCCTCCCTTGCTTGTAGATGGATTGTTTTAAAGATGTTACCTGGTATTCTGCAATTGCAACCTTCTTATAGTCAATGAGTTTTAGATTTAGGTTATTACTAATAAGAAAAAAAATACCTTGTTTTTATTATTTATTTGTTTCAATGGAAATTATATAGGTATATTTTTATTATTGTAACCTACATAGTTACGTTGGCTGTAATTTAATATTGATGTAAAATTAATATATGTATTTTTATTTCAACATTTGTTTTATTTCCACCGTATATTATCTCATGTATATCAGTAGAGGGGATAGCTGTCAACGAGCCAGTCTTGCCTCGTGCAAGGTACGATTGGACGTGCGCTTGTGCTCGGGGCTGTGTGTAGTGGTGAACCAGTGAAACATAAATATTAAGTCTGTATGCGAACAGCAGCGGTCAAGAGGACGAAAAAGAACTTTTTGATGTTAATTAAATAAAATATATGAAATGAAGTGTTGAAATGTTAATTGAAAATTCTATTAAATTTGAACAGGCCATATATTTATTAAATCATCCTTTGAAATATTGTCAACTGTGAAAAGTTGACGCTTATACTATAAATGGCATAAAACATTACAATACAGCACACATTCAAAACTACAAACAGTATATAAGACCGTCAAAATTCTTAACAAATACATTTTGACAAATATTTACATAATGTAATACAATGGAACTTCCACTATCAATAAATATGAAATCATAATTTAATTGTACTAGAAAACTATTCCATAGACAATGTAAGGAATGAAAACTTTATGTCTGGAATACTACTTTATTATTTTTTATTAAACCAATTTGTGCATTTTGTATAATTGTACATTATTTATTATATTGACAAATATATTTTATCTCTAGAATGTTTAGCAGCGAACAAAAATAAATACAAATAGGAAATTATTATTTTTTTTATTTAAAAACTGGTTCCTATATTTCACAAAAAAAAGTTTATTATATGTAGTCAATATATCAGCAACAAAATTTAGAGCTATATGAATATGAGAAAATATTGATGTCATATTATCTATTATCAAAAATCACAAATTTTATGTGTCACTTCACAAAGTATGGCAAAAGACAATTCCTTTTAACCCCAAATTAAAAAGAAAGCTTAAAGTTTCTTTAATCTAGTAAACAATGAGTAAATCTGCATCTCTAGTAGAATATAATACAAGAATGTAGCAATTGTGGTGGCATTTGTGCAAATAATCCTTCAATTATAATTATTACAGATATATTAGATTCTAGATTTTGTACACAAATTACTAGAAATAAAAACAAATAAAGTTTTAACTAAAATGAGACACAAAAAACGAATGCATTAAAATAATTAATCAAGACCTATATCACTGGTATTTTCCTAATAAGTTTCGTAGCATAGTAATATAAACGTTTTTAAAGTAACTGTTTAATATTAAATAAAATAATATTCTGAATTCATTTTATCTGAAACTTAAAATAGTGTTGATCTAGAAATTAAAGATGAGCAAAAAAGCTTAGTTAATTTAACAACTACAAATCTACCAGGAATCTGCTTTTATATTGAATGTATTTATGAAACAAGTTTTTTTTACTACTATCTTATTTTGTTATAGTCACTTATGGTGAAAACTTTCATTCAATATTAGTTTTGTAAGCTTTCAAACATATGTCTACCATTTATATAAATTTTGTATGGCCAATACAAGGCTTTTACATTACATAACAGTCTAAAATAGTATCAACATCACATTATGCAATAACATGTATCTAGTTTTAAATATAAAAACATACCCACGACTATATTTACCGAAGGGGTATGCAGACATACAAGTAGTGCACCCAATTTCGCCACATGTTTTTCCATCCCATGTTGTGAAAGCGAACCTATCGCCATATTGGGCACAAATTCTAAACTACTTGTTAATACTATACTTTTAAGTATACTTGTTTAAGCTGTAAGGCCCTACGCACTAAGCAAATGTGGCTTTTTAAAGGTACATTGAAGCTGCCACACCTCAAGTTGATATCTGCCTTATAACAGACTTTGTATGCTAAGTGCATAAGGACTCTATAATTAATTATAAAACATATATTTTATTAGGATCTTATACACAATATATTATTGCCCTTTTATACAGTATATTTAAATAAGCTACATTTCATGAATACATCAAGCTAAGATCTTAAATACAAATATTACAAGTACAAGCAAATTCTAACAACAACTATACAATAAAATAAAGCAAAATGCGACACTCAATATTACTTCAATTATCACATTTGGAAATCAAATCTTTTAGGTAAAATAATAATATAGAACAATTATCATATATCATGGAATTAAATGTTTGCTATTTAGATATATAATGCCCTTAGAATATACACCCTTAACTTATTTTTTATCCCATTTTTCAAATTGTATAAGGCAGCAAACAAGCGTCACTTTGTATAATGTGTTTATTTCCATCCATAACATCTAGAAAACCAATAAATTTTATCTTTATTTAAGATGACAGTATGTTTTTTTCCAAGTTCATGTATAAGTTGGGAAAAAGCAAACTAATCTTTTGTTTTCCCAAGCTATATGGGATTTTAGTGTACTACTTTTTGTATGAAGACTACTTATATCTCTGAACACAATATCATTTCATTTAAATGTAGTTTACATTTAAATGAATGGGTATTGTGCAAAAATCAATCTTCCTCATTGTATTGTATATTAGTATGTAATTTATACAAAAATGTAAAAATAGTAAAGTAGAGAATTAACTAACAAAAGAAGAGAAAAATTATGACATTATTTGAATCATACTTTACAAGCTCCAGAATCAGAACTCATCATATAAATTCAAGTTAAACACAATAAATATAGTTGAATGTTATTTCTGATGATCTATCTGATTTGTCTATTAAAAGCTTTAGTTTTTTTTATAAAAGATGTGAAATGACTCAGAAATTACAACAACTGTTTGTTTTACGAGCAGTTTTATAGAATGCCTTACTATGCATTGTCAGACTATCAGATTTAGCGACTAAATCATCCAGCTTCTCTCCTCTTTCTAATACCGCTTTAATTGTATCATGTAGTATAATCTTTGTCTCATCAAGGTCATTTTGGATTTTTGTTAAAGCATCAGCTTCTCTTGGATTCTGGTATTTGGCCAAATATTGAGGAAGAACAGGAAAATCTATAGAACTTTCATTACCAGTGGCCCATAAATTTGTTGGCACTTTAGCAGTAAATTCATCCAGTATTTTTGTTATTAGTGTATGTGCCACCCGATTAGGGTATTCGTGATCTGATATTAAGATGCCAGCTAGATTATCAGCTCGTACGTAAACTTGTAACATGTATTCGCCTTCTTTGACCGATTGTCTTGTAGCTTGTTGTGTTCTCTCCACTATTGTTTTACTCACAAACACCATGAACTCTTGCACTGAAGAACGTTGAAAGAAACTAAAGCTCTGTAAATCGTATGCTGCTTTTAGAACAGTTGCGCTGTTAACTCCTTTGTAGAGTACTCCTAAAGCATAGACTTTGACCATGTTGACGACAGTGGTTTTCTCTACAGCTTCACGTATTTAATTAGTATAGTTTATGTTATTTTAAAGAGTAATGCACAATTATGATTTCTTTCCTTTCTTTTAAATATCCAATCGTTGTAATAAGTGAAAGTTGGAATTAGTCAACTTAAATGATTGCGTTACATTAAGCACATCAAATGTTAATATGGTTTTTTTTTATTCACGGTTTCGTTAATTACTAATTTTTAATTATATTAAAACTTGAAACGAATACAAATCAGTCGTATTTAGTATTTAACCAAATTGTGATAATCAAATAGTCGATCTAAAATTGACTAAAATGACAGAGACCAATTATTTTTTACTTGACAATGACTTTTAGGTGGTTTTTAGGGCACAGAACAAATGATACACAAAAGTCTGTGTTGTATTAGCACAAGTATTAGCATGTAGCATCTAGAAAGGAATTATTATAAGCATATTCGCTATTAATATATATTAATTACTTTTTTAAATGTATTAATTATTAATATATTAATTACTTTTTTAAATGTATGCATAGTTTCTGCATATCTCCCACAAAGAAATAAGTATATAATTAAAGTAGGGTATAGATAGAATGGATACGTCGTATTTGTAAATTTAAAATAATTTTAAATTTAGAAAGCAAAATTATAACTCAATAAACTTTTTGTTGACAACAATATTTCGCAATAACAATGCAGTATTACTACTTACCTAATTACTTATCTGTGTTAGCATTCAGTTCTATAGTTATAATTTGTCCCTGATGTCAAAATAAGTTTATAAACATACGTTTATTATAAATTCTTGAAATTGAGATTTAAATCGAATCTTTATGAATAATTTGTATTAAATACAATTTATGAAACACTCGATCATTGTTTTTCAAAGATGTCAACAGTGTCAGAAAATGTGGAAAAAGTAGAAAATGGTTGTGACGCTCGTAGACGAGTATTAAATTTAGCAGTTGCAACTGTGATTCTAGAAACTGGCTTCGACTCTGCTGATAAAATGTCATTGGAAACATTGACTGAAATCCTGCAATGTTGTATGTTTTATATTTTTATATAATCAAAAACTTACCAGCTAAAGGCTACGCTATAGGTGTAACCTTTTACAAAAAATGCCGATATGATACAGTAACAGTATTAGTGAAGCTCATTATATCATTGCATTTTAAGTTCTACTCATACTTGTTCCAGTTCTAACAGAAGTTGGTAATTCAGCTAGAGGATTTTGTGAACTATCAGGAAGAGTAGAACCTGTGGCTAGCGATGTAGCCATGGCTTTTATGAATATGGGTAGGTTTAAACTAATATTTTTTTATTTTAATTAGTTAACATGTTGCTTTAAAGTCATTGTGTAATGATTCCTATTCTGGATATAAGTATTGTTACACATATTCTAAGAATTTCGATTATAAATAAGCAATAGTTAATTTTAAAAAATCAATAAAGTGATCTAGTAAAGGTAGTAGTTTTTTCCGATTTATTACTTCTGCAGGTATAAGTCTTCAGGGTTTAGAACATTACGCAGGAAGACCCAACAGACATGTGATCCAGCCCCCGCAGCAAGCCACTGCCCCTCGGACACCAGCCATGTTGTCAGCAGGAGCCAAAGCAAAGCCAGCACCTCACATACCATTACATTTACCCCCACTTCCTGATCCACATGCATATATAAGGACTCCAGTGAGTTTGATTATTTCAGTAACCCTATAATAACAACAGATCATGTGGTGGGTTGTCCCTATCAGGCACCCTCAAATCAAAATGCTAAATGCATAATGAGTGACAACCCAAGCTGAGGTTTCTCTTGCAGGCACTTGAATGTGCACTTCATAGATCATCCACCGAAGCAATCTAAGAGCTTAGTTGCATCCCAATTGTAAAAATGACAAATAGGATGTTTTAAAGACGACTAATATAAGAGTGCTGTATTTTGTATGTCTTTCACCCTATACTGTTACCAAAGTAAACAATCTTTGTACTAAATGTTTTTTAATGTATTCACCTTATTATGACTAGAACAGATACCAGATAGGCAGAGTTCACATGTAAGAAGTTGTTACTTGAATGTAATGTGTAAAATAATTCGTTTTTCATTCACAATATAGACTCACAAACAACCAGTAACGGAATATGAGGCAATAAGAGAAAAAGCAGCTACACAGAAGAGGGACATTGAAAAAGCACTTACGAAATTCTTAGCAAAAACAAGTGAAACACATAACTTGTTTAACACAGAAGATAACCAAGTTTATCCTTGTGAGTATTTCTTGCACACAATATCAGTCCCATACCTTTTTAAATTCTTGACTTAATGTTTCATAATATTTTCTATTTACAAACCACAAAAGCAAACAAATTTTTCTACAACCAATATTACAACTAATATCACTCCTCACGCTTGTATTCCCCAAAGGGGTAGGCAGAGGAGCAACTAGTGCACCCACATTTCGCCATATATTTTTCTATCTCATAATGTAATAGAATAATATCTAAATTAAATATGTTATATAGTAAAATCTGATTTGTTTCAGTAATAGCATGTAAGCCTACATTTCCCGCATATTTACCGTGTCTTCTACCAACTGATCAGGTATTTGATTTTGACGAGCTGGAATACCACTTCCAAGTAGCTAACAGAACAGAAGACATGCCTGCTGATAAAAAAGGTAAGAATTTAGGTTAGTTTATTGTAATAACTGTATTTAAGATACAAAAAGTTTTGACATTTAATAACAATTTTGTATGACCAAATTCTATTACTGGTAGCCAATTAGCCCAAAAACATATTTTGCACAATTGAGCAATAAAAAATTGTAAGTTTTTATATTCATATTCATATGAATATAAATTAAATGTTTAATTAATTACAGATCAATCAGATAATGAAGGTGAGAATGGTGGTGACAATGATAATGCAAATAATTCTCAATCTGAAAACCTGGACAATGCTGTGCCGTCAAGCCCAGAAAGAATTAAAACTTGAGGATAACTACATTTATATAATAACTAATAAACTAGATTTATAAAATATTTTTATATTATTGAAATATATACTTGATTTGGTAGACTTAGTGTTGTTGCAGTTAACTACTGTGTATTGTTGTCTGATTCAAAAGGTACAAGGAGTTGAGGTAGTCATTATTACTTACTGAATTAAAAATATGATGTTTTCAAATTTGCCCAATATTTTTAACATTCGAGCATTATTAAATCTCAATATTTTGATAAGTTGTCATAAAATGTAAATAAAAGATAAATAATAAGTTTTTCACTATATTCTAATTCAGATGAAAAAAAAAACTATTTTTGGTTTGGTTTAAGTTTGCTTAAATAGTAATAACTTCTTATTTTACCACATTTTGTCATCCACAAAAGGTAAATTCTTTCATCATTTAAGAATAGAAAACTTAAACATGAGAAATGCACTCTCTTCCTTTAATACATATATAATCATTTACTATGGACATGCAAAAGAACAAAATAAACAAAAATAAATAGACAAAATTATTCCATTTAATCTTAAAAACGCAAATTAGTTTAGTGAAGATGAATTTATAACAGGGAGAACTTCAATTCCATCTCTCTTCACTACAGTCACCTGGAAGTTAGGTAAACTGACAAAAAGACGCTTGTGTACCTCTTTGACACACTTCTGAAGAATTTCATATGCTTCTTTCTCGGTTAAATCTGTAAAAACAAAGTCAACTCTTTATCATAGGTAAGTGCCTCGGTGGTGCAGATGTATTAAACCTAAGGTTGAAACTCTTAAGGTCTCAGGTTCGAATCTTGTGCCTGGAAAAATTATATCGTGTTTTATCCACTCAAATTCAATCCAGAATTTGGAATTTGTGCCTGATATGTTATAGCCACACCCCCTATCACATGGGATGAAAAACTTGTTTTTTTCCCAATTATCAGGAGAGTTACATTTGTTTTCTTCAGTATTTGTGTATAATGTATCCATTCCATTGTGACATAGTGTAGTTGCAACAGATTTATTGATTTTAAAGAGTATAAGGTGTCATTTGAGTAAGGTTCATGCCTCTCCACAGAACATTGTAAATTAACTATTATTAGGTACATTTAATTACCTTTTTTATAGTAACGATCCATTACACTCAAACTCAAGTAACCACCAAAGCCATGGGCGGCAAATGGAATTTTTACACTGGATGCTAAGTAATCCATAAAATACAATTCAGGGCCATTTTCCTTGTCATAACCACCCATTAAGATGTTCACAAAGTATGGTGACTGCAATTAGAGAAAAAAAAAGGAAAAATTGTTAATTTAAATTGGTCAAGAGAAAAAATACAATGGTAGAAAAAATTAAGAATTAAACAACTTACACTGCTTCTTAGATACTCGGCTAAATTCCGGCGAGTAAAATTCGCAGCGGCTGTCGGTCCCAGCTCGTACCCGTTGCGCATTTTATATAGTTGAATGTTCTTTGCAATATATTCGGCAAATTGTGTTGTGTCGCCAGAATCCCCAACCACTCCCATCACAAGCTTGTCCGAGATTTTATATATCTTGTCTTCGTCTGTTAAAAAAAGGATATAAATATCCAAGAAAAATTTGATATATAAGAAATAGCAAAGTCGCTAACTCACCATCTTTCATTACCATAATACTATGGCTATTAGTTTGATCAGCAGCTATCATAACAAAATCGTTACATTGAATCCCCAAGAGACATTGCAAGTTGATATTAGACATATTTATAAACTTCTTTAACTTATATAATTGAAATACCGCAACAAACAATAAAAACGAATAACCTCGACAAGCAAAACTCGAAACTTGTCAAATCATTTATAATTAGTGTTGCATCAAGTACGAGTTGTTGGCTGTTTTATATTTAAAAAAAATATATAGATATAGATATTTTTAAAATTTTAATTATAGAAAAAGTTTCAAAGTTTTACCTTATACGAATTCATTTAAGAATTTTATTTTTTCAAATGTTCGAATATTCCGGAGAAAAAATCTAAAATATTATATTTTGCAACTTTAGAAAACTGAAGCAAAAAAAAATATTATCGAATGTTTTTGGTAATGTTTAACAAAGAGATAGTAGAAATAAATATTTTCTAAAATATAAAAAAAGTATAACTGTCACCATATGACATGTTAAAAATTCTAAATAATTGATCAACAATGAAGTCCAGAATCAGATTTATCAAATGATCCTTATTTTAGAAAAACCAAAAAGGAAATAATTAACTGTAGAAAGAAATGGTTACAAAATGTTTAAAAAAGTTGCTGTTGGCATTTCCGGCGGAGTCGATAGTGCAGTTGCAGCGCTTCTTTTAAAACGATTAGGTTAGTTTTTAATATTACATGAAAATAATTATTAACTCTAAAGATTACTTATAATATTTTTTATTTAAAGGATACCATGTTGAAGGGGTATTTATGAGAAACTGGGACCATAATTATGAAGCAGGTTTTTGTTCAGACGAAAAAGATTTCGAAGATGCAGCATTTGTTTGCCGTAAGCTCGATATTCCTTTGCACAAAGTCCATTTCATTAAAGAGTATTGGAACGAGGTGTTCACGGTGTTGCTAAAGGAATATGAGACAGGGTTGACACCAAACCCTGACATATTATGCAACAGATATATTAAATTTGATAGCTTTTTTGAACATTGCAGGAACAATTTAGGAATTGATGCAATAGCTACTGGTCATTATGCTAACACTTCATTTGGACCATTTTTAGAATTTTATAAGGAAAATGAAGGTAATTCTAGGACACAACATTTCCTATAATTTTTAAATTATGTTTCAAGCAAGATTTATTGCTTTAAATTTTTATTTGATTTTAGGTGTCAGACTTTTACAGCCTAAAGACAAACATAAGGACCAAACATTCTTTTTATCGCAAGTAAAGCAATTTGCTTTGAGAAAATGTATGTTCCCCATAGCAAACTTATTAAAAACTACAGTTAGGGATATTGCTCGAGACGAAGGACTGCTAAAAGTTGCTAATAAACGGGATAGCACTGGAATATGTTTTATAGGAAAACGAAGATTTCAAGGATTCATTGAAGATGTATGATTTGTGTATTTCTTTGATAAAACATTAATTTCTGACTATGTAATTCACTTTATTTTTTTTTTAGTTTATTGAAACAAAAAAGGGTCTTTTTATAGACATTGACACTGGACAGCCAGTAGGAGAACATGGAGGGATACATAAGTGGACAGTTGGACAAAAGTGTTGTCTGGCAAATTATAAACATTCATATTTTGTATTCAAGAAAGATCTAGAGACAAACAACATATATGTGGTAATTTTTTTATATTTGTTCATAAATCTATACCTAATTTACATGTTCTAATTAATATTTACTTTAATGAATGTGGACAATCAATCCATAAATTCTATCTATTATTTACTCAAAAAACTTTTTAACTTAGCAAATCCTGGAATTATGAAAAGTTTAGTTTTAAAATATTTTTTTAATGAAAAAATACAGTTTTTTACTGCTTATACTTTAAAATCATTAAACTGGTGTGTATATTTTTTTATAAAAGCCTTAGATTCTTCTCTTTAAAAAAATATAAATTATGTATTTCATAAAAAATTAAACATATTAATATTTGCAGGTAGCAGGAACTGAACATCCAGCTTTATGGAACAATCTATGTTTTTCTACAACACCTCATTGGATTCACAGTGAACCTAAAGAATTGCAGCACAACAATGTATTGAACTGTTTTTTTAGATTTCAACATACAAAGCCCTTAGTACAATGTAGGGTGACCAAAAATCCTGAAGGGTTGACAATTCTTTTGGAAAAGCACCTGAGAGCACTTACTGAAGGGCAGTTTGGTGTTCTTTACAGAAATAATGAATGCCTTGGTAGTGCAAAAATTAAAAATGTTTGTCATAATTTAGTATACTAAATACAATATTATTGTTACTGTTAAAATAAAAATGAAAAAAAATGTGTTTTTCTTTAGATAGTGATAATCAAGTTTGGAAGAATTTATTTAAAATAAAATATGCATTTTTAAGTTATTACTATAAACTAGTTAACAGTACTTTTTTAATAATATAATGCTTTCAGAGCAAAGAATACATGCTATGTCATTAACTGCTTATAAAAACATGCACTAAATGACTACAAATAAATGCTGAAATGTAACGGATTTATTTAATGTTATATTAATTTAGAAGTAGAATCTCTTTAAACTTAAATATTAAAAATAAAACAGGTGAACACATACAACTAGAACATTGTCATGGTTCTGTCTCTCGTTTGTACTATAAAGTTGAAAGTAAGAAGGGTCATATAAATCTTCGCCTTAGCCATTTACGTGTACGAATAGAAATAGAAATGTGAAAGGCACAGTGATTCCATGATCATTTAATAATCTTTGTTAATCTTTCAGTCGTATATTCCGTTCCAACTAAAAAATAGTTATTTTAATTTCAACTTGGAACGGACTACAGTATAATTATAAATTTTTAATTTGGCTTTTATTTATTTTCTTATTTTTATACAGTGTCAAATTAGTAATGGTCAAAACGTCAAAATACCTAATATGTCAAAATGAAATTGTCAAATAAGTATGAAATATTTCCACTTTACTTTTTCAAGACTGCGTCGTTCAAGATAGGAGTGGGGCGATTTATGTGTTAGAAACATTAGCTATTGCAATTATAGAAAGATTTATACTATGATTGGTAATTACATGTAGTACGAAATGTCGATACCACCTGTGAATTACAACATTCCTCCTCCTTCACTTAATGTGCCTCCACCGGTACATTCTTCGGTGATTCCAGTGGTACCGCCGGTACCACCACCACAGTACTATAATCATCCTCCACCATTTACCGGCACTATGGTGTCACAAAACGCAATGCCTTCGTATTTAAATATGCCGACAGGATTACCACCTTTGAATATCCCTCCTCCTGTTCGTTACTGTCCATCACCTAGCGACGTTTCTGCGTCTTTTTCTACACCTAATACCCCATCAAGCTATTCCTATCAACATGGATATGACATCCATAGTTTATCATCAAGAAACGATAGGAATGCTTACAGTAGAACATATAAAATTGAAACAGTTACTAAGAGCACTACATCATCTGATAATTTTGATTCTTATGTTCCAAAAGAAAAACAGCTCAGACTTTCTTCAAAGGATCATAAAGATGTAGCAACTAGTTCCAGGTCAAGATATCACCAACGTGAATCAAGTTACGAACGAGAAAGAAGCTACGCAGCTGAGAGGAAATATGACAGGGGCAAAAGCATTGAAAGAGCAAAGAAAGAAAGAGATAGAGAATTCCAAGAGGCTAAATATTGGGAACTAAGATTGCAACACAGGAGATCTAGTAGAAGTCCATCAAAGCGCCATGACCATTATAGAGATAGGGAAAGATACATTGACCACCATGAACGTAGTAGAAGACATGAATATAAAAAGTCACATAGCTCACACCATAGAGATTACAGAAGCCATAGTAGAAGTCTCGATTCACGTGACAGTAGAAGACATCGAAGATCGCCAAGTAGACTGAGTGAAAGATCATATCGGAGGGAACCCCATTCCCATAGTCGAACTCGAGACCGTTCGCCAAGTTTCCATCATGAGGCAGTTCCAAAAAAGCCATTAACTGATCGTGAAAAGATATTAGAAGACTACAGGTAAACAATATAATGTATCTCTATTTTACTTTTTTTGAAAATGTTTCATAGTAACAAGAGGACTTCTTGCAAAACAAAAAAAAACAACATTCACAGCATACATAAATGTAATATGATTCTATGTGTTGATTTTCAAATTGTAATGACAGTGAATATGAAACCTGAGAAGTGGGATTCTACCTAAGGGGACAGATACAATATTTATGTGATATACATTATTTTCTATAATATTTTTGATATGCTTGTATAATAATATGGTGGTACATAAGATATTGAAAGGCAATATGGCATATGTGTGTAAATTACTATTTTTATTTCATTGCAGGAAAAACTATTGCGAGACATCTGGTGACTTTATTAGAAAGATGGAAGAATGGTCTAGAGAACACAACTCTGATGAAGAAGAGGTATTTTATTTTTCTAATAAGAAAAAATCTTCTCATGTACCTTTAAGTTAACTGTCCTTCAACCTAAACACTACCTAATATAAAACGGGATTGTGGTACCTGAAAAGTTATTCATTATAAAAGTCTAAATTTTTACTATAAAACGATTTAAAGTTTTGTGAGACTTTATTAATTACATATGTAAAATGACATAACTCACTTTCTCATTCTTCAGTATTTGTACCAACAAGGTTCAGACCTTTCAAAGGGTTTTACGTAGTTTCATTCATATTTGATAACATTGTTTTATTTTTTAAGACACCTAAAATGTGGTACAGAAGTTCACCTGCAGAACTTTACTACAAACCAGCAGCTAATGGTGTGGGTGTTATGCAAACAAGTAAGCTGGAGAAACGCTGCAGTACATTCTTTAAGGAATTAATAGAACGAGGAAGGAATGCAAGACCAGAAGTAGACGAATTGCCTCCACTAAAGCCATCGAGAGGAAAAGCTTGTAAACATAGAAGTGAGTTGTACATTTATTATTTTAAATTAGAGAGAATATTCTAGAATTAGAGCCCATATTGGGCACCACTCAATGGTTTGACTCAAATTATTTTTATGTACTTTTCTATATTTTTATTGATACATTGTAATTTTTCAGTGGACGACAAGAGTTCATCATCATCAGATAGTGACGAATATCTGGATGAAGATGGTTTACAGGGTTATTCGGACAGAATTATGATGGAACTCCAGAGGAAACAGAGCCATCCTAGACGTCTTCATCCTGAAATGTGGTATGTTGATATTTTATGTTTACTATATATACCCCATTCACACATATAAGCTTTGCTACTTAAACAGCAGAATTTCTGATTGTTCCTTAATATAGAATTTCTTAATATTTGCATGAAGTATTAAAAGAAGTTTATAGTATGATTTTTATTAAGTTATTTTTTTAATATATAATTATAGATGTAAATTTGCCTTCAACAGTCTGTAAACTGAATGATTTGTTCAGTTTACAATTTGCTGACTTTTTATAAACTGTCTTATCTGATAAGAAATTGTCGAACATCCCAATCGGCCGGTGACGTGTCTGTATGAAAGGGTGCTGATTATATAATTAATTTATGAAAGGTTCAACAATACCGGGGAGATGAACGGCGGCCCCCTGTGTCGCTGCAGTGCGCGCGCGCGCCGCTACGGCATGCGGCACGGCGTGTACGCGGGGGAGGAGACGTTCCCCAAGTGTATACCCACTGAGAGTAACATTGGCAAGCTATATCATTACAGGTAAAGCAGTAAACAGTTAGACAGTTAGTATGTAAAGCCAGACTTTGAATAATAGGAAGAGATAAAGAAAAGGGTCATACGGTGCTATTGCACCATATGGCCATCACCGGACATGGCATGCAAATACCTGCATGATATATTTATCATGCAGGTATTTGCATTATTTAAAAAATGATTTGCATTTCAGAATAACAGTATCCCCACCAACAAACTTCCTTATAAAAGCACCGACCATCATCGCCCATGATGAACATGAGTTCTTGTTCTCCGGTTTCTCTATGTTTTCTCATTACAAGTTGGCAAAACTACCTACCTGCAAAGTGATAAGGTTCAATATCGAATACACCATATTGTACGTAGAAGAACCGGCGCCACAGAATTTCACAATACAGGAATTGGATCTGTTTGGTATGATTTTTTTTTTATCTAATATTAATAATGTATTTAATTTTATTGAACTGCCTCAATGGCGAATTTGTATCATGGATAACGTGTACAGGTTCGAATTCGGTATGGCGATAGGCTTCACATAGGATGGAAAAACGTATGGCGAAACGTGGGTACACTATTTTCCCCTCTGATGACGTATTACAGGAGAGAGATATATTTTTTTTATTCAATTTATTAACGATTTTGTATATTGACGAAGACATAATAGATTGATTACTATGCAAAGTCAGAGTGAATTATTAGTCTTTCTATTTGAATAAAAAAAATCGAATGTTCCATATTTAATATCAATAAAAATTTTCAGAGGAATACCTTTTCTACGAGTTATTAGAATTAGTGGACTTAGATCTTGGGAAGGCGACGGACACGACGTGTTCCCAGTTCCACTTCATGCCCCGCTTCGTCCGGTACTTACCGGAAGGGGGGTGCGAGGCAAGTTACCCTTACTTTAATCCTTTTTAATTTATAAATGTTTTACTTTTGATAATCAAAAACTTTGTTTGTCCTCCAGGTTCTGTCGATGTGCGAGGTGCTGAAGTATCTAATAGACGAGAGCGGTCTACTGGTCCCGCCCGACACGCTGGAGGAGGTCCACGGCATGGACCACTACCGGTGGCAGAAGTTCATTGACAGGATCAAAGGTCAGGCAATATCTAGGAGAGATAGTATGACATATATTTATACATATATTTTGCACTATTAAAGAAACTTGAATATCTTTTTTGAACGTCTATGTTGTATGGAACACTACTGACATTTATGTGTTTTGTGGATTTATGCCGATATCTTATAGATTATTGAAATTAAATTTACGATCTTAGTTTACTGTAAACTATGAAAATTGTTTTTATAGGTGTTTTATTTTTTTAAATTTTGAAGAATTAATATTTTCTTTATAGGAATGATAGTGACATATCCGGGTAAGAAACCGTGTTCAGTGCGCGTCGACCAACTAGACCGCAGTCCCCCGGTCAACACTAAAGATATGAAAGATCCCAGCGAACTGAAGACATACTATCCGGAGATTGTTCACTTCGGCATTCGACCGCCGCAGCTGAGCTATGCTGGCAACCCTGAGTAAGTCAATATCTTACATTCTTTACAATAATTATATTCTTGGTAGAGACAACGCCTCGGTCTTTCGGTCTGTAATAAGATATTTGGCTTATATAGGTAAGTAGGTAGAGGTGCAACTAAACATATCTCACGCCTGTAATCCCCGAAGGGGTAGGCAGAGGTGCAATTAAACATATCTCACGCCTGTATTCCCCGAAGGGGTAGGTAGAGGTGCAACTAAACATATCTCACGCCTGTATTCCCC
>JAABKM020000006.1:2820172-2852329 GCA_016277805.2 Papilio aristodemus | reverse complement strand
CGATCACTGTAACACTTTTTATAAAGCATTGAATAAAGAGCAAAAAAGCGGAAGGGAGATATTTGACAACCTGTTATCTCGATGTAGAGGCGCTTTAAATTCACGAGACTGGAACAATGGGTTACCTGTTTTAAGTTTTTTGACGCCGCCCGGCCCGAGCAGTGTGGGCGCGATGTTGGCAACACTGTCCAACAATATCTCTATGTAAATCTCTTCACTTTGTAATATGCTGTTTACATTTTCTGAAACAAAACAGCAGCCCTAATTTTTTTTTCATATGTTAATTTCATTAGTATTTAAAAATTCTTTTAAGCCTGATTTTCCCCACTTCTAATCGTAAGATTCATTTAAACCAAGAACAGATTTTTAATAACATAAGTAATTCTAGGTTATTTTAATTCTAATTATCAAGATTAAAATTGAGGACAACGCCATCTAGTTACAGATTACGTAACGAGAGCTTTGCGTATTTCTTTAGTTAAACAATTATTTTAAAGAAGATATCATTAACTAAACTATTTTTAAAATACTATTTAAGGTTTACTTTACCTTCATTTTTTAAAACTGTATCCAAAACACATTCATTGGTCAACAGTGAGGTGTAAGGAACGTCTCCGTCCGAGTGCTGACTCAGTACGTCGCTTAGTTTCCTGTGTCCGTTTTTATTCTCTATCAGACTTTGAACTTGTTTCATTTTTGATTTCTTACTCTCTATAAAGACTTCTCGTTTTTCAGCAACGCTCATTTGACGAGACGCAGAAGATGTTGGAGGTGTTATGTGCTTTGTTAGAGTACTGGAAAAGTTGTTACTGGTTAAAATAGAAACAAGTTGTTTAAATTCAGTATAAAAAGGAGGCCCGTGACGTCATCGTTAACTGTCCTTATGCCTCGGTGGCACAGTTGCATTGCTAAGGTCTCGGGTGCGAATACAAACGAAACTGATATCACAAGGGACGGTAACATACAGCGAAAAGTGGTTGCCTCTGCACCTCTACATTCGGGAGTATACCGTGAATATGTTTACTTACTGATATATCTCTAAGCTCTCAGCTGTACTGGAACTGGATTCAATATCCGGATTAACTCCAGGTTTATACAATTTGATCAAACAGTTAATTAATCGATGACAATTTACTTCAGCGCGACTCTTTGACAGGAACTGAAAAAAAATGTTAAGCTTAAAAAAAATAACAGGCATTTTGGTTATAAAACAATCAATTAGTATACAAATTATTACTGCTGTGTACTTTGTATAAAAGACGGTCTTATTCCCTTCCTCAAGCAATTTTAAATCCTAACAAGCGATTATAATAGAGTTGAAATTAGATTAAGAATTTAAATATTAAATGCAATTATATTAAATAATAATTATTGTTTAAACTACCTGAACGATTTTAGTCAAAGTTATGGGTTTTGTGGCGCTGACAGCTTGAGGGTATGTGTTACTGCACGAGTTGAACTTAGATGTGAACTTTTTGTAACTTAATGCCATCAAGTTATTGTAGATTTCTACCAACCTGAAAAAATTATGTATGATAAATCTTTACATCGCTTAAAACAAAGTCGCTTCTCGCTTTGTATGTTTGGATCTTTTAAACTACACAAGGAATTTTAAAGTGGTTGTTAGTCTATATATATAGAAATGAATGCCTGTCTGTTGATATGTACAAAAACCATACATAAAGAAATTAATAGGTATTTCGTCGGGAAGGTTTTGATATTTTTAAATTATGTTACATTCAAATGACAAAATATTATATGAAGGGATAATTGTATTGTTACGCCTTTTTGTTCAAACACAGCTAGTATTTTATAATAATGAATGAACAATTACCGCAAACAAGATTCGAGCAGTTTCCTAGAGTCCTCTCTGTGGAGGCACGTGTTCAAAATAGTTCCAATAAGACTATATATTGACTGCAACATCGTAAACCTGCAGCCACACAGTCTGTCAAAGATATGATCGTGTTTGCTCGTTAACAAATCGTTCTCCTTTTTTAATCTCGCCAGCTTTGGATTTAGTTTGTAGAAGGATTTCACTAATTTTGATAGATACTCAATTATTTGTTCTAGCACCTTAAAATAAATGACATGTTAATACTGGAATTCGAAGTTGAGATTGTGTTTTTAGTTATATCAGTTTGACCACTTTTCCTCTTGATAGGTATTGAGTATTTTTCAATTAAATTTAAGTCACGCTCTCTTTATTTACGCACGCATTAAATTGCTGTTGAATTGTAATGTCCGCAAATTGAGTTGTTGTTTTTTTCCTGGAGGATTTAAACGACTTTATAGCAGAAACTGTTTTTTATTTTTATATTAGCAATGGTATTTTTCACCTCGTAACAAGGAAAACGTCATTGTGAGATATTACGAAGTCGCCAAAGTTCTAGAAGTGTTTGTGTTTTAGTAATGATATTTTACCTGTAAATTAACTAATTCCATAATATAGCTACGATTAGCGAAGGAATGCGGCATATTATCTTCAGCAGAGCCTCTCCATTTGTTATCGCATTCGGATATCACTTTGGTTATCGCGAAACAAACAGCCTCCATCTCCCTCGAATGTCTAAAAAGTTCTTCCTCTTCTGGTGTTTCGTCGCTCAACCATTTACTACTATTGACTTTTGTAGAAACCATGTTTTATTATTAAATTAAATAAATAAACATTATAAAGGCTGTGTGCTGTTTGGAAGCGTACTAGTGACTATAGACTGCATGTTGTGAGGATGTAATCGATGTGCGGAGACGTCGGTACCATACACCAGAGTCAATACAAAGTTAGCGTCTCAACTTTTGTACTACAAGTTGTAAAACCAATCGTTAAACTCTTTATTGCTGTCCTCGACCTTGAGTAGAATGATAGGATTGACTAATTGAATCGGTTAAATGTTTAATATTTAATTTACATAGAACTTAAATCATATAAAAGTTACCGTCTCAATAATAAATCTGTTTCACATTAATTTACATTGTTTCACATTATACAAATTATTTTTTTTTACAAAAAACGTTTAATTTATTTTTATATTCCTATTGACCGTTAAACTTCAATACAGTCAAAAGTTAAAATAGAATGATTTAAAATTTATTTATAATAAAAAAATACATTGAATACTTTTTACCTATTACGTATCAAGTTGTCAAGTGAAGCTCGAAATTGAATTGGGTTAAGGTGAGATCAAGGCGAATAGCGTACTTTACGTAACAAACACCTTGAACTGTGGGATATCGTTCGATTTACACGATTTATTCTATCAATTATGGCAATAGATTTGTTGGTGAAGTATTAAAAAAAAACATACCTCACGCCTGTATTCCACGAAGATGTCGGCAGAGATACAACTGGTGCACCCACATTTTGCCGTATGTTTTTTCGTCCTATGATGTGATAAGTGGCAAGCCTATCACATCATGGGTGAAATTTTTTTTACTCATTATTATATTTTAGAAAATTGGGTAGAAAAGATGAGGATATTCTAGGTTTTATTAGAATATCTACCTGTCTAGACTAAAAAAATGTTCGGGTATTTTCTTTTCAGTAGGCTAAAATTATTGAGAAGTTCAAAAAGAGTTATAAGAAGTTAATAAATATTTTTATTTGTCATTATTAAATAACGTGATACGGCCGTGCCTCTACGTGACAAGACCGAAAAGTGAAAACATTTTTCTGCAGCGTTTTTCTTTATTTCGACATGTCACGAAATCTTTCCAATGAATAGTAAGTTTGGAAAGTAAAAATTTTTCCAACAACTCACGTAAAAGCAATAATATTATCTATTTTAAATATCATGAAATAATTCGTCAAATTTAAACTTAAAATAAAGGATTTTTTACTTTCTTTATATTGCAACCAGAATTATCTATAAGTGCAAATAAAATAATCTGAATTTAATCCGCAATTAAAACTTGTCTAAATAAGGATTCAGATCATTATAAAATTTATGATTTTAACGGCGCTAAACTGGAAAATACTTCTTCATTCAGAAGGAAAACAAGGGTTTAGAAATAAAATAACACTTTTTCATAATTTCATAAAACTGTATTTCGCGAAACAATCAGACTAAAATTATTCCTTACTACATTAACAAAATATTGTGAAGCGACGGTTAGGAAGAAAATATCACAGTAAACAATTTATTACCTAACATTCATTTTAATGTTTTATCTTTACTTATATACAAACATAAAAAAAACATACATAATGTAAGAAAGTAAAAACTGACGTGTTAACATTTCTAACTTCATATATAACATTAAACATGCCATGAATAGCAAAAAAAAATTAATACTAATAATATATTTGTTTTATTGTGTAAAATTTTCTATTTATATGTTCATTATTAGAATACTAAAGCTGAAATAAGACCAACCCAAATTAACTAAAATATCTAGTACTTAGTATAATTTTTACGCATATTTTTTCGTAATGTACAATTGATGCATCAATTTTTAAAGCTTCATTTTAATCATTTATTAATAGTTAATTTCATTTCTAATATTGAATACAAAGAAAATAATTCTTATGTAGTTTTAAGACGTGTCTTTGATCATGAAAAAATCGATAACTGATGTTTTCTGTCATAAATTAGCATTGATTTCAAATATTGTAATATTTTAAATAATTGAATTAATTAAAACTTATATACCGACAAGTTTCGGATCTATCAGAGTTCCTTCTTTAAGCCGAATTAATTAATTATTCAGTTAATATATATCCAATGAACGTTTTAATAATTCTATCGTGGTGATTATTGTCACCTAAATTCTTTCTACATGTTTTATTTAGAAAAATATCTGCCTCACTAAACTTTATGCTATATTTTAACTGCACAGTTAACAAAACTATTTACAAACATGGTTAACGTGTTAATTCTGTTTAAGAGTAATGTTTCAGACACGTACAAAGATCAAAAGCACCATATAATCTTTACAGCGACAATTTTTGCCTTTAAACTATATTAATAGTGCAATCTATTCTGTAGATTTCAAAACCCATTCTCAACAGGAAGACTTACCCATTCACTACGGATTCACGCGTAATGGATTGTTTATTACTTTACTAAACCCTATCTTACAGTCTACTATTTTAAAAGAATCTTGCAAAACAAAGATGCGTAAATAGGATATGTACACGTATAGTTGCAGCCAATTGTTATAACTAGATATAACAAAATCCGATTTCCTTTTTTCAGTGTTGTATCTATGCAGTAAGTACGTATATTCTCTCATGTACAACAGTAGAGGGGGAAGCTGCAACAAGTCAGTCTTGTTTGGGCAAGCAGACGAGCTGGACGTGCGTCTGCACTCGGAGGATATATATATCTTTTGAATAGATACAACACTACAATGTTAAACGTTACAAAATAGTTATCTTTTCATTAACAACTAATATCCCGCTCAAACTAGAGGAATATTATAGCTTAGTGCGATTCAAACTTAACAATTTGTATTGCTCCATTACGTTTAGGAGATTACACAAGATTTATAACAAGTGAACACACTATTACATTTTCAAACATTACAAGGCCCTTACATTGCTACTTGTTAAATTCATTGTATAGAAGGAAAGTGTTAACAAAGAAATGATTCATTATTAACTCAAGGGAAATAAATCAATAACTGAGCCATAAATATTGGAAATCAACTTAATATTTTTGATAACAGTATTTTATTATATAAATTAAAACATATATCGAAACATGTTTACATAAAAATATGTTTTTATAGGCAATGGTCAATGATAAAGTAAATAACTCTGCATCTCCAAAAATTGAGAATTCATATCACATGAAATTACACAAAAATATAACACACTTGTGTTCCTTGTTTTTATAAGGGACATCGAAATTTTGCTATTTTTTTTTTAATTTCGTTGACTTTTTTTATTGCACTGAAGGACTGACGTTGCGTTTTTCAGAGGTTGTTAACACAGAAAGGGTTTGAAGAGGAACTTAAAACTTTCTTTCTATAAAAGGGATGATATTTTTCATCAATTCCCTCCAAACTACAGTATGTTAATAATTCATTATATATTGTATAAACACTTTAACATTGTGTTCACACACGAAGGCGACGGGGGGGGGGAGGATATATTTGCACGCGAGGGACCAATTGATCCACATTTAAATGTTTGATATAACAACACTTTGAACTTACGTCAATCAGGCATGTCTATACTCGTCACGGGCACTACCGGCTTCATTGCTTCGTTTTTCTTTTGATTCTTCTGTGATTTCTTATCCTTTGCCTTTTTATGAGTCTCCTCGTCCCTGTAGGGCTCCTGGGTGACAGGCTCGCTCGGCGTGCTGGAGCCTCGGTTCACGTTATTATTGTACGCAATGTTCGCGTATTCTTGTAGTAACGGAAACACTGACAGCAGAAACTGACAGAAATCTTTTCTGATACCAAACCACCCTGAAAATTATAAGAGTATCAAACTGAAATCATTTGTTTCAAAGTAAATTCTTAATTTTAAGTACTATTAATATCTATTCTGAATAAATCAGTAGAGGCAGTAAAATACAAATTATAAAGTTTAAGTTATTTAATAATGATGGATGTACTTACATTTATTACCTCCTTTTGAACTAAAGGACATAATAATGAGTGTGACATAGCTGATAAAAAGCGGGCTCACGACGACAATGTAAGGAAACGACAATCCGTCATGGTCGTCCAGTTTATTTGTTAGAAGCACCTGTTAAAACAAAAAATAGTATTTAATTAAAAAAAATCTGTACTATAGTGGTTAAGAATTCGCATTGAATCACACTTTATCTTCGAGATCAATAAGGTCATTTAGCTTTGAGTTATGTCATAATAGAATGACCTCCGTGGTTCTTAAGGTATGGGCAAATTATATGGGTATATGAGCAAATTGTATGACCAGTTATAAATGCCTTTAATAATGTGATCTGGTTTATTAAACTGTAACAGCCATATGTTTTAATTAGTTATCAGTTCAATTTATAAATATGTACAGTGTACACACACGCCATATTGGTGGCAAGTGAATGCAGTCCAAGGATTAATTTATTTCATTTAACTACCATGACCAAAAAACCCTAATAAGGTTGTCAGAATAACAGACTAGTTTTCAACTCTAATCCATCTTAAGTTGTCCCACCAAAAGCATTAATATGTCTAAACAAGATAACTTTATTTTTTTTTTCTTAAAATATTTGAGACCACCACAAATAATTATTTAGATTTTTTTAGTAAGGAAGAGTCACTAGACAACACTTTATCTTTCAACTCTTTCATATAACAAAAATCACTTTAAGTCTTATTTCAAACTAGATTCTTGTCCAATCAATAATTCGATTATAATTACATAGATCTTTGTACCTGGAATACTAAAATTGGTATGACAGTGAATGTGTAAGCCAGTGCAGTGTTGAAACTAGTCCTTCTCTGTTGTACGTTGACCTCAGGCGTCCGTAACAATATCCCAGCAAATATTATACTGTACAACACCCCTAAAATAACGTAACATATAAACATATATATAAAATAAGCTTATGGTCAATATATAAGACAGTTTTAGCATACAAGTAGAAAAGAAGAAATATTATGTTTGACGGTTGTGCAAAAATATGTGAAAATGTCCATTCAAAATTATTTAATAAGTGTGTAATCCCTGAAGGGGTAAGCAGAGGTGCAACTAGTAAACCCATATTTCGCCGTATGTTTTTTCGTCCCATGACGTAATAGGTGCGAGTCTATCGCCATATCTGGCACTAATTCCAAATACCGGGCTGACATTGAGTTGAATAAACCCAATATTACCCGACACGGGATTCGAACCTGAGACATCAGCATACAGATATCAATTCACAAAACACAGATAAAAATAATTTTATTTCATGCCTATACACATAAAAGCCATACTGATTCCAGCTCTGTCACTACTAGGGAAGTTTTAGTCATCTAAGTTTAGTCTTTAGTTAGTCATTGCATACTATATATGTATTAATTTATGACATTACTTGTAGTAGGTACTAATACTAAACAAGCAATTGTTTACTTTGTATACATTACATGCATAATTCAGATGACACAAAAACATATTTGTTGTAAGCAGAAATATTCATAATTGAATTGAAATGACAATATTTATTTGATTGTTACACGAGTTACAAAGAAAATATTTGAGTCTATGGATAGATGATAGCTAAAAATTAATTAAATTTATGAGAGTCCTTAATGAGAGAGAATATATAAAAAGTATACATACACTCACCTACTAGGCTCAGGCACATTAATATCCATAATGGCACAAATACAACCTCCCACGACCAGTGGATGAATGTGTCTAGTTTCAATGCCAAGAATATAAACTGTAGGATATTTACAGCACAAAATAATTCAAGCTGAAAATAATATTAAATCCAATGATATCTTTTGGAATGTATTACAAGTAAAGATTGCAGATAGATTACTTGAAGTTGGTACTCCTGCTCATCTCATTGAGTATTTACAAGATAAAGGGGATTAAGTACAATTTTTTTTTATTTCGAGTCTTAGAACAACAGCCTTATGAGAATAGCAAGTAGTCTTTAAATTCATTGTTGCAGGTAATTAATTATATTTATCATAGATTTTTAATATTTCTCATTAGGAAAGAATGTTGGTCAGCTATACTAATTATATTAATTAAGAATATCACAAGGTATAAATTAAGTCACATTGTGACTTTTAAATGATAATTAACTACTTATTTGTTTAAATCATAACATACCTCATAGCTACGATCATGTTTCACAGACCAAATACAAATAGCAATGGAGACAATGCTTATAAAGATTAAAGGTATGAAAACTAGTATCCATAAATGTCTGCTTGTACTCAACTGGTCACATACAAGGAGCTCAAACATGAGCAAAATTAAATGTATAGCAAGACTTATTAGCATAGCTTTGTAGTGAATGTACGCTTCACCTTCTAATCTGTGAAAACAAAGGAAATACATTAAATATATTTATTTTGAAAAATGTTATATTACAGTGAAACTAAAAATATTAATGGCGACATGATCGCCGAACTATCACTACATGGGTCGGAAAAAATACGGCGAAATGTGGGGTCCCTAATTGCACTTCTGCCTACCCTTTTCGGGAATACAGGCATGAGGTTTTTTTTAAATATTGTGTGACATATTCTTTATTAGTAGATGATATTATATTTCTCAAAATATTACCGAAAAATTTATTTATATCTTAGAACTAAAGGTAGAAACTATATACTTAAAATATTGAAATCAAGGTAATTTAAATTTTTCTTATATTACAATAATTTATTTCTTTATTCTAAAATTTTAATAGTCTTTATAAATGTGTTAAAGATGGTTGTTGTATTTTATCTGTACTGTATTGTTTGATAATAATTATCACTGGCCTCAGGCACCAAATTCGTGCTATTGACAAATTACGTACTAAATCACACTTTTACATTTGTATGTAATACCTGTGGTCAAATTATTGACTTTTAATATTTTTATAATCAAAATTAAGTGCTATGAATATGAAAGAAAATAACTATATTACCTAAAAATAGTACATTTTACAAACCTGAAGTGAGGGTACTGCCACCATACATATGTGCCAACTGTGGCACCAAGAATAACTAAAAATTTCCATATCCATATTGGGGTGAACACGGCCCAATACGACCATGTAATAGTTTTGTCCAATTTCAAAGCTAATAACGCAGTAAATATTAGCAAACAAGTATGCACTACGAATTTGCTGTAAAAACAAACATATTAATGTCAATACTGGTACTTAAAAGTAAACCTTGCATAAATATTAAATTTATATTACCTAGGATTAAAGTCCTGAAACAATGTCTGTAAATTCATTTCCATACACATTAGGTCAATGATGATAATAAAAACATTTCACTTTATACTGGTTTTGATTGCCTTCATTTATTTTTGTGAGTGTAACTATCAGTCATGTAACATCACACAGCAATCTGTATCACGGTCTTGTAAAAGAGTAAGAGTCGAATAATGCAGCAACATCTATGAATCTATCAATCTCACCATGACAAACCGTACCATATGTCCGGAAACTAAGCGAAAGTACGATTTTGGGCCGGTCTTTGTATTTCTATAGTGTTTATTATAATTTTTGCACATAACTATACTATATGTTTTGATTATGTCTATTTGTTTAGTTATTATGCAAATGTTATTTGATTCAGTGAATAACTTAGTGCAGTGACTAGCAACACTGTTAAACAGAGTAAGTAAAATTATGAATTCAAAAAGTCAAAGTCAAGTCTAATGGGATTTATATAAATCATAATTAGTGATTTCTACTGTTAATGGATATTGTTTAAAGACAAATATTAAATAGAACTAAAAGAGATTGAAATTATTATAAAACTCATTGAGCAAATATGGCTTCACCATCTCCGAAATCGCCAGAACAAAGTGAAAAGAACAAACAATATGACCGGCAATTACGTTTGTGGGGTGATCATGGTCAAGCTGCACTTGAAAATGGTCATATTTGCTTAATAAATGCGACAGCTTTAGGAACTGAGATTCTGAAATCTATAGTTTTACCAGGCGTTGGCGCTGTTACTATAGTAGATGATAATATTGTAGGCGATGAAGACATTGGGAGTAATTTTTTCTTAGAATGTTCAAGTAAGAATTTGAATAGAGGATCAGAAGCATTACGACTCATAATAGAGCTAAATCCTGCTGTACAAGGATATGCTGTTCAGGAACCTACAGATCAAATACTATTAGAAAATCCAGACTTTTTTAAAAACTTCAGTGTGGTGATTGCTACATCTTTAAGTGAAAAAACTATTCAAAATCTATCAAACCATTTGTGGGAGACAAATATTCCATTCATATTATGTAGATCTGTTGGCTTTTTAGGATCATTTAGAATTCAATTAAAAGAACATGCCATTGTAGAAAGCCATCCTGATAATGAGCAACATGATCTTCGTTTAGATGTTCCATTCCAAACATTGTTTGACTATTTGAATAGTTTTGATATAGATGCATTAGATTTAAAAGATCATGGTCATATACCTTGGATCATTATTCTTTATAAAGCTGTTCAAAAATGGCAAATTTCTAATTCGAACAGTTGGCCCATGAGTAGGAAGGAGAAAAATGAAATCAAAGGAATTATAGATCAGTTTAAGAGGTTAGATGACAATGGTATGCCAATTTATGAAGAAAATTTCGAAGAAGCTCTAAGGGCTGTAAACACTGCTCTGACACCGACATTTTTACCAGTGAAAATACAGGAGCTCTTGTACAACAGTTCTGCAATTAACTTAACAAAAGAAAGTACACCTTTTTGGATCATGTGTTCTGCATTGCGGGCTTTTGTTGAAGCTGAAGGGAAAGGAAAGCTCCCAGTTAGGGGTTCACTGCCTGATATGACAGCTTCAACAGATCATTATGTTACTCTTCAAAATATTTATAGAAACCAAGCTGCAATTGATTCAGAAATAGTTTACAGAAAAGTCCAAGAAATTATAGCACAATTGCATTGTGACCACATAAGTGAAGCTGAAGTTAAATTATTTTGCAGACATGCTCATGACTTGCACCTTATTAAAGGCTCAAGTATAATTGGAGAATATCAATTTAGCAATACAGTATCTTCGTACATTGCTAGATTTTTAGAAGAACCAGATGTTATGATGGTGCATTATATTCTACTGAGAGCGGCTGAAATGTTTCGCTCAGAACACTGTAGAGCCCCAGGTGAATGGGAACCGGAGAGTGATATATCTAAGTTGAAAACATGTGTTTCCAAGCTTTTGACAGATATCAATTGTACACCATTTCCTAAAGACGATCACATACATGAAATGTGCAGATATGGGGGAGCAGAAATTCATAGTGTTTCAGCATTCTTAGGTGGCTGTATCGCTCATGAAGCTATAAAAATTGTTACCAAACAATACAAGCCTGTGAACAATACTTTTATTTATGATGGTGCATCAACAAATACAGCCACATTCACATTTTAATTGCAATATATAATTATAGCAATTAAAGTTTTAAAAACTGTATTGATAATAAGTATGATTAAAACATGAATAATGTTTAACTACTGTATTTCTTTTGCATTTAATACCTAATAACTGTGTTTCCCAATGTTGAGCCCCCACAAGGGGGCAATTCAAAAATGGACTCTGCCCAAGTTTCACCTTTTCGCTCGCTTTTTGCATATTTGGAAAATTTACTTATTGTTTTTTTAACAATTACCTAGTGATTATTTCCAAAAAACCTATAATTTAATTTCCTTAAGTGAACAAACCAATTTATTAAAATTAAAAATGATGTATGTTACATAAGGGGTTCATCAGAATAATAGAAAGGAAAGGACATAGGTTGGGGAATACTGCCTTATAGTATGTCTGACTTACATGATTAGGCAAGCCTTATTATCTTATGCCTATAAATATTAATGGGGTACCAGTAGCTCAGAATTTATACATACAAAGACAATAACATCATTTCTTTTAGGAAGTAATCAGATTATTGGATATGTGTGTAGCATGTGAGTGAATAGCATGGATTGAATGCGTAGTGAATAGCAGCAGGTAAGGGAGAGCTTATATCAAAAGGGTTGTATAAATAAGTCATATAATTCATCAAAGTTGTGTATTTTCAGTAAGGATCATAATCATTTATAACCTTAATATCAAGATAGAAAAGAAATGTCACAAAACATTTTCCGTAACAATTTTCAACACATAAATTAGATAAAATAAAACATCACATGACTAAGAATAATTGAAATAAACTATACATTTGGCTAAAATCCACATGGCAGGCTCTTTACATTATACCATTTTAACAACAGTAGGTTTTACTTTATACATATATATGCCGGAGACTAGACTGTCTCTAAAATATACAACACAACATTGAGAATTTCTCTTTATTTACCTACTTATTTCACCTTAGCCATAATTTCAATCGTAATGCATCTACACCGTTAAGATAATATCTAAATAAGCGCTTGTCCCGGACAAATCCCAAGTTTTCATATAACTTCAGTGCAGGCTTATTTGTTATTTCTGTTTCCAGTACCACTTCATCAGCATTGTCATTGATCATTGCCTGCAACAATTTGGAGTAGTGAGTTAAAAGTTTTGTTACCTTGGCCTTAAAGATATGCAACCTAAGGTAGTGAAAATATTTCTTAAATTTTAAGTGTTTTGATTTTAGATGTTCAATTCACCATTTCTAATAAGGAAATATAAAAACTATTTATTTTAAAGTTTGAGAAAAACTTTTTTCCTGATTATATTATAGTGAAACATTTATTAGTCTCTGGGTTTGTGTGCAACAACAGTCCACTGCCAAACATAGGCTTCTCCATTGACCTGCACAAAGCGCATCCTCTGACTCTTTCCACATACATTGTATGAGGGTTAATGAAGAAAAAGAGAATTGTAGAAACATATTTGTTTAAGAAATAGATGAGAGGCATTCTAAGGCAATTGGCTTTTCGGTCACTTCTTATGAAGGAAAACATTGAAATTATAAATAACTCTAACAATGTTTTTCATTGGTTGGTTGTAACTGCTGTATTGAAATTCTTGCCTTTTCTCGCTATTTAGCGTTCTACTGTTTAACTTCATTTGGTTGAGTGTTCCAATTAATAAGTTATGATCAAGAATGCCTTAATTCAACAAAATATCTTAAAACTGAATACAAAATTAATAATAAAAAATGTACCTGTATTGCCTTCTCAACCAGCCGAGAACCAATCCTCCGTTTCCTATATTTTTTGTCAACTGCCAACATTGCAATGTAGCCTCTTTTTACAACATTACGATGCATATCTAACTTACATACAATGGCACCAATACATTTTCCCTCATGTGTTGCCAAAAAGCAGAGCTTAGGCCAGTTGTGTATAAAATATCTATAAGTATAGATGGAGTATGGTTCTGATAAATCTTTTTGTATTAGTCTCATAATCTCTGGCATTTGTAATTCAGATTCGTATGATATTATGTCAATTTCATCTATCTGAGCATCTGGAGGATGGCTAAGTGTGTGGCAATCTCCACCATTATTTTGTGAAGAGCAGGCACCATCACTGTGACAGTTATCTGCTACAGCTTCTTCCGTAAACTGTACCCTATTTACATGTTTCGTGACTTCACAGAGGACTGCTTCTTGTGCTTCGGACTTATTAATGGAACCGATGGTCAGTGCGTCAACAGAATGTTCACTCGTACCATTGGTTAAGTTAATATGCACTTTATTAATATTAAGAGTATTTGCTAATACATCGTTTAAATTTTCCTGATTAAAATTTTCACTCGTCTCATCAGTCGATTCTGCTGGATCTTTGGCCTTTTTATTTACGTTCTTCGTGCTCTTATATTTCTGACTGCATTTAACATTTTGTAAGTTTTCATCTGACACTTGATTCATATTGATGTACTTCTACCTATTTTATTTACACATTCACACGATGATAAGCTCATAGGAATACCAGAAAACGGTCTGGATTATACAAACAGTTGCTCGTCAAAATCGTAATAGACTATCACCGACATCTTGGGATAAAAGTATTAATTCATTATAAAAGAGATCGAAGTATACCAATTTTCGATTTAAGATACAAGTGATATTTATTAATAAAATATTTAACTAAAAAACAATTCGTATGAAAATATGTCTAGAAATATAGTAAATTTATGAGAAGTCCAAGTCTTAGCCTTCCACAATCACATTGCAAAAAAGAAGAATGTTGCCATATCACAAGTTATAGAGCTTGGCAGAAAGATTTATTAAAAGTCATCCAAAACGAGGGATTCATAAATATAGCAAAAATAACACACCATTTTATTTATTATTAATTATTTTCCAAATGATTATTATCATATTTATAAATTCTTTATTATTATATTGTATTAAAATGTACATTTTACACACACATTTTACACCTTACAATGTTAATTAATAATTTATTGCAATATTCTACTCTGGACTGTATAAAATATGTGGTCATAATTTTTCTATTTAAATTTCTGTACCCAAAATCCTCTAGAACAAAGATTTAATTCAGTACTAAGAAAAGTAATTTATGAGATTTAAAGTAAATATTTTAAATGTAAACAGACACTTATCCTGCCATCTGTTAACAAAAGTAAGACTTACGTTACGCCGCTTTAATAGTTAAGTTCTTTAAAAATAATTTATATTTTTTAATCTTCCACAGTGAATCTAAATAAAGTTTTGAAATTTTATGCTTATTAGTTTGTAGAATATGTTAAACTTCAGTTAAATATAAATTACCTATGTAATTTTATTAGCACTTAGCTATCGATCACGGTAGTGTAGCAGCTATAATACCTAGCTAGGATATCTTGGGACGAAGGTACAGTTCCCAGTCAAAAATATAATACGATATTTTACTAAAAACACCAACAAATATAGTTTTGCTACAGTTTTGATGATCAGCATAGAATTATATAATATATAGAATAGAATTATATAGAATAGGAAAAGGCCCGAAGTGTAGAACAAAAAGCGATTGCTATTAATTATTATTAATATATTTCCTTTCATTATTATACATATCTTATATAAGTTTATCCACAGTTGTATCGGCTAGTTAATAGGTAGGTTAAGAGTAATTATTTAATGTAATTTAATTGTAAATTAATAAACAAAAACTATTATGCCAATATATTTGTCTTGTCAATTAAATTCTAACTACAAATAAATAACATAAAAAAAAACTGTTAATAAGAGTATTCAATTACTACTACTTGTTATGGATTCAAATTCATATACATATGAGATATAGTTCTACTTATGTTATACCGAGCCTTAAGCAAATGAAACTTGTAAATAATGAAATGTATCCTAAGCACTACTTACGCGTATAGCTCTACACTGTGCTATACGCGATGACGTCACGGAGAGAAGCAATATGGCCGAAGCGCGCGCGTGTTACGTCGCGTCAGGTAGAATGCTCAATTCTGCATGAGGGCACGAGCACTCGATTTGACTCGGGCCGAGTCTCGCTCTCTCGACTCGAGAAGTCGGCACACGAGTTCAGTCAAGTTCAGTTCAGTACCCGGTTAACAGCCGGCGAGGCGGCGGCGTGATATGGCGCTGTAAATATCAAATACGCGCACGCCGCCTCTACGCGATTTTATATTATTTGTAAATACGTTTATACACAAATTATTGTGTTGAATTAATTAAATTGAATAGTGAATGTGGACTTAAATAAACATTTAGCGGATTTATCACTGTTGTTTGGTGGAATCAAAATCTGATTGGGATTTAATTAAACTGTTTATTAAAATACGAAATAGTGCATTCGCGTCCTAAGAATAATATGCTAGATCACGTGAAAATTGATGAAGGTAACTAATCATCAGTACTGATGACGTTTACGAGAAATATAGATAAAGTTGGTGTGTTCTATGATAGGTAGCTCTACGTAACTGACAATGTATATTAGTCATATTGTATAGTATTGAAAGGTATTATGTTTCAATACAAGCCTTCTTGGTGATGTGTTAGATATTCCATTACGAGGTTGATGATTTCAAAAACAACAATGGCGGATCGAGAACGTCCTGCGAAAACCCCAATAAGGGTGGGTTTTTATGACATAGAAAGGACTATAGGCAAAGGAAATTTTGCCGTTGTAAAATTAGCACGACATCGAATTACGAAGACTGAGGTAAGGCTTTTGTAATGATTTTGTTTTTATTTACAACTTATCAACTATATATTTTTTATTTTTATTCGTGTTTACATAACATCTTAATAATTTACTAAATAAAAATTTTATTTTTGATCAATGTATTTATAATTGATAATTATGTAATGATGAATTATTTAATATAAATTTATATTTAACTAAATCTTAAATTAGTGGGCACTGTTTGTGATCGAAGACCAACTTAGAGTAAAGAAAATTAATTATGTAAGTAAGTAATCTTGATTTTCTTTTGCATTTTATAACTATTTTTAAACCATCTTTGATACAGTTATAAAAAATGTATTTGATTACAATACGTTTACAAATAAGATGTTTTTTTTTTTCTATCGCTTACAAAAGCAGAGATACTTGGTGGGTCATCGTGTAATCAGTTTTAGTCATAAAAAGGAAACAGTTAAGATAACATTATAGTTTCGCACGTAGTAATTGATGTAAAATATAATTCGTTGATACAATTAGAATACCGATAGAGATTTATCAGAAAGAAAATTGATTTTACACTATTGAAATGGAGTTATACAATAAAAATGGAAAAGACACATTAGCGTCTGTTGCTTTTTGTGTCTACTTTATCGCAAATGGAGTTACTAGTTCTTTACTAATGAGAGTGGAAGTTAGAAATATTTAGGATGTAGCGAATATTTTTGTGCCTTATCTATTTATATTAATATCTACCTAACTTATTCATTACAGTCACGATAATCGGTTATTTGCTAAGAATATAGCTGTTAAATAAATTTGGGTACTTATAAAAACTATACGGTTAAGCTTTACAAGGCAACATGTTATGCAATATTAAAAAACAATGTACAAAAAACACCAAAACCAATCTCTCATTAAATCGTGATTCTGCATTTTTGAAAAGCAAATAAATAAAGGAAAATATTAATTTTACACTAACAATATAATAACGTAACATTTAAACGCTTATAAAATTCATTAAATACGCCAGTTACTTGCGAAAATTGAGCTTTTAAGAAGGACCAAAATTTCTTGTATTTAGTCAAGAGTAATTTAGGAGAACTCCCATCGGTAGTTTCGGCTTAGGCCTCTTAAGTCATTTTATAGAGCTCCGTTTCTGGTATTAAAATAACAAGGCTAACAAATAGTTCAATCTTGATATAAGGGTAGAAAATATGGTGATAAGTTTTAAACAGATCTGAAGTAGAGCTTAAAACTTTACCCAAAACCTTCAAGATGCAAGTTTATCCTCTGGTTGTAGATCCGTCGACGATCCCTTTTTAGGCAACCAGCTGCTCCTTTGAACCCTTACATAATAAAAAACCCCCAAGAGTTTGCTTAAATGTTAAAATTTAAAAAGTGTGAGAGATGTGATGCGAAAGGAAAGTTAATCATATTCTATCTACCCTTTTGGGTTACGGTCGTGAGTGATTTTCGTTGTCATGAGGTGAACGCCCTGCTGAAGTTAAGTCGAAGGTGTTCTTTGCCTATGTATTTTTGTCATTTCGCCAGAAACAAATTGAATTGCAAAATACCTTGGTCTGAGTTGGGTTCGTATCGTTCGCGACGAACCTTGGTAAGGAATTAATGTGGGCGCTTTACATGAGGTACGTTTGGGTTTACGCGTCGGTGGACATGTTTATCGCTATTGTTTCCTGTACGATATGACTCATTAAAGACAAGGAAGGCAATATTGATATTTTGATGTACCAAAATTTGGAAGAATTATTTTATTCTTAATAATCACCCTTTTATTTAAATGCCACCATTCCTGAAGTGTACGTCTTATCTTTAATATATGCGAATACATAAATAAATGTAATGTTTTTTTTTCTATAAAATTTTAGCGTTCTCTTCATAACTCCTTCATGGAAATTTAAATATACCAAAATTCATACAGCTTATATGCTGACTAGCTGAAAAATATTTTATTTTTCCAAGTTTTTATGTATTAATATATGAAACCATTTACTAAGTTCTTATTGTAATTTCACTGGAATTCAAAACAATTCGATCCTTTTCTTGAAATTGGGTTCCTTTGTATTCTCGTAGACAATAAACTCTTTGAAATACTAAACAAAAAGCATTATATTTAGGATATTCTCAGTGACGTTACGAATGGCCATTGGTATCTTTATATATTAAAAAATCGAATGTTAGACCTCACATTTTTTGTTTTTAGAACAATTGCGTAATAACCAGTAATAGTACAATTGCGTAATAATCAGTAATATTATAAACTTAACATACGGTGAAATGTGTGGGCACTGGTTGCACCTCTGCTTACCCCACAGAGAAACACAAACGTGAGGTATAATGGTAAATAAGTAATTGTGTTACGATTTCATCTTTTGTGTTACGATATTCAAAGTAGACGTTTATTAAAATAGACTGTAAATATTTAAACGCCATGCTGAGAATATAGCTAACTATTTGCTTTGGCTATGCAGGGTTAGATGCTGATCATAAACCAAAGATATTTCTGATTACGCTGACATAGAAATTCACACGTTAAAAGACAAAGACATATATAACCACACACAGCAGTCAACAAACAGTAATGTTTGTATCATACCGGTAACGATCGAATACCTGGCAACATGGCATACTTCAGGTGTAAATGACGTAGAGTCTAGACTAGACCGGTTAATACATTACTCATAATTAGAGCGGCACTTCATGTACTAGACATTTCGAAATATATCTCCTAACAAACGATGGATTTAAAATATACAACATGGTTCCACACTATTCGAATATCAGTTAATTAGTCATCATCATTATATGAGGCACTACAGCCGCGGGTGGGCCTTGGCCTGGTCCAGTAAATCCCTCCATACGATCCTGTTCTGTACAGTTAATTAGTATCTGGTACATTATGTATATTATTTATCTTTAGGTGCGCTAAATGTGTAACAAATGAAATTATTGCGAAATTATAAATGATCTTACAAAATTATAATACATATGGTGCAATTTGACGGGCGTAAATATTAAAATTTTTAATGCCAAAATATCTGACAACACTATTAAAATGAACCCACAACAAATGACATGACAAATGTCTACGGCAAATTAACAAACATTCAAAATAGGGTCAATTGTGATAACGAACTTTAAAATAAATATAATCATATTTAAAACTTGTGTGTTGCTCGTCACGTGTACAGTTGAATTTAAACTTTGTCGTTCCCTTTTTAAAGATTTCTATGGTTTCGTAATTGCTTGTAAATATTTGAGATGAAATTCTTATTCCTCAAAGCAGTTATAAAGCTTACAGTATAATGTCTTATCCCAAAAGTTTCTTATTTTACTAGACTTTCACCAGATTAAAATCATTATTTATTAGTGAAAGTCGATTGAGAAATAGATACGTTCCATTTCCGATAAATTATTGTTTTAGTTTAAGTTGTTTTATAAATTATGTATCTCCATTTGGTGTAATTTATAAACGCTGTGCATGTGTGTATCGTTCTGTTATTTATTTTCCGCGTGGCCATAAGACTGTATTGTTCACGATCGTATATTTATCCGATCGCGGTTTGTTGACACACTTGCGACCATCAGACATCACGAGATAAAACCGTGAAAGATAAATGTAATTACGGTCAGGATAACTTAGCATTGTGTATATTATTGCAACTGTACACGTGAGCTGTTGGTACGAGTCAAGTTTTAAATAAAATAAGGATTTATCTTGTGATAAATAACATATGGACATATTGAGTCAAACGATTTTTGTACTAAGTGGCCAGTGCTTGATAAATGATTTAAAACATAATAGTAGAGTTTTAAGATTTTATAACTGGCTTTTTCTTTACGGTTGTCTTGAGTACGCCTCTCGTAATGACTACCGTTGTTGAGTTACTAAGGGGCAGGACTTAACGTGTCTACCGAAGCACGTCGACGTTTAAGATAAAAGCCACTAAAGAGGTCAGACTTGCCGAGTACAGTGTTGTTTAATTTTGATGGTCGTTTTAAGCAGCGAACAAACTCTACTATATTCAATTAAAAAGATTTAAGCAGTCAGCATCAGCAGCATCAGTAGAAATTACTTTCAGTTCTATTTTCAGATGTATCTGACATAAAGTCGGAACCAAAACGTATCGGAAAATCACAATACATTATGCTGTTTTAACCTTTATTGGAAGTTGCCATCGCTTAAAATTTTATGTACCTCATTCGATAGGGAGAAATTAAAACAAAAATAATGCTTCTTTTTAGTGCTAAATTAACTATTGTTAAAAGAAGAATTTGATTATAGAATCAATTGATTAGAAATCAATGATAAAGATTAGTATTATACTTCAGATTAATATGGTAACTTTTTTAAGTAACTTCAGACTATTTACGTAATTAATTCTTTAACGAATGAGATTAATTTTATCACTTCAACTGTGATATGTTATTTTATTATCATAATTTATAACAGTAATTAACGATGACATAATGGAAGCTTCAAGGTCAAAATTTCTCGTAGGAAGAACGTCAGTAAAAATATTTTGCACCTAAGAAGAAATCCGTAATATTACTTATGTATATTTGTATGTTATATAAATAGGTAAATAGACTTTTCTTTTTGATACATAAAACGAATCAGACGATAAGATTCCGCTAGATTAAGGCGACTGATTTGTTAAAACGGCAACACTGGCAAAGTGGGTCGTTGGCCGAATACCCCGCCGTCGTGAATGACTCACCGGTTGCGTTCGTAACGGACGTCTGAAAACTCATTAAGCGATTTAATTTATGTTCTATTGTGTGTAAAGATATATGTACAAGGATGTTTTGACGGGATATAACCAAATTTTAGTTATTCTGTTGTATCGTTTTTTATTTTAAGTTTTTGGTATATCGTATTGTATGTATTTATTAATTTTAATTAAGTATCGTAATACTTATTGTGATATAGGAATGTGGCTACTTCATATTACATGTACTGAAACCGACAGTATTAAACAGTTTGTTGTGAACAAGACGCTAAAAAAGCAATGGAGGTCAATGTCTAATATTGTGAACGATCCAGTGGAATGATGAAATATTTTGTGAACACCATGTTAATATATAACGAACAAGTATTTTAAGATTGTATGACTTATTCTTTGCGTACACTTCGTCTTGGTTTTCATAAATATTTCACCTAAAACAATAATAAATAACTATAGCTAAAGACGAAATAATATGCTTTTTCGCCACTACTGCGTTTAACTTCCAAATTAAATTGACGTTATCCTTTTTTTTTATTTTCCTTAACAGTCAGTTTCATTTGAAAACGATTGCATAAATAATGTTTGGTCATAAGTGGTTAATGAGAGCATCTGCGAAATATTTCGAGGAACATAACCATCAATCAGCGATTCAGCATAGTTAGTTGGTTGAGGTCGAGCGGCCGCTGCCGCGTCCAGAAATATCGCGGCATCGACCTTGCGTTCGGATGCACGCATCTTGTTGTTTTTATTATTTAACTTTTTTTCCGTACGAGCCATTAACGCCAAGGTGATGGCCAGTGTCATGACAGTTACCTCGATATTGATATCGCAGTATTTTAAAAATGTTTTTTAATTTTCTGAATTTGATGATTCGGATTTTAACGACAGCTTATTTAACAGATCAACTTTTACGTTTTAAGGGGAAGCTTACTAAATGGCTATTCATTATTATAGATATAATTGAGTCACCATCTGTCATTTTAGCTGTCATTTGTTTCTAAATAATGTCATCTTTCATGCAATCCATTCATCTCTTAGGTCTACCCCTACTGCCACAAGTAGAGTTGTCACAACATAATGTCTAAAACTTGTCATACGCCATTTTTCCTCTTCCATAATACGCTCACAGAATTCCTTAACGATATTTAGTTGTTTAAACTTAGCTAGTTATGTTTTGACTAAATATGGCTTAAATAGGCCAAAGATTAACTTTACGTTTTTCTACCTAAGAATAAGTTTAAGCAAAGGTTTTTGTCCCTTTATAATACTATCATAAAAGTTTATTTTCCTTAAGAATAGGGACGAGGATATTGATAGCGGAGAAAATAAAGTAACAGCCTATATGTGCGACGATAAACTTTTTCAAGGAAACGTGTTTGGTATCCGTTGACCGCAACAAAGACAAAACTTTTAACGAAAGTCGTCGGTGTTTTATATTCATTGTAAACATTGCCTTTTTTTTGTTTTAAATTTGAAATTATATCTTAATATCTACACATGTTATGCCCCGACATTCATCCTAGTCAAGATATTCCTTTTTACAAAAAACAACACTGCTACCAAACGCCATCGCTGCCATCAAAAATCATTTTCCTAATTGTTTTTCCACAGGTATGTTTCACTGCCACACCACTATACCCCCAGCCCTGAGCGTGGTGCGCACGTCTACCTTATCCCCTAGTCCCAGATACTACAAAGAACGTAGATACTATTAATTTAATTGAAAGATAATTATTATTATTTATTTAATATAAATTATTATCAAAAATCCTTATATAGGCAAGATGTTATTGTGAATTTTGACTCGAATCCTGTGTGAAAGTTGAGCCGATATTAGAACTGGTTATTATCGCTTTGAAGACAATATACATATCTCACGCCTGTATTCCCCGAAGGGGTAGGCAGAGGTGCAACTAGTGCACCCACATTTCGCCATATGTTTTTCCGTCCCATTATGTGGTAGGGGGCGAGCCTATCGTCATATCGGGCACAAATTCCAAACTTCGGGCTGATATCAAGTTGAAAAATCCAATATCATTTTTCCCGACCCGGGAATCGAACCCGGGACCCCAGAGTTGCAGCGGTACCGTATAAGTAATACGTGATACCACTGAGCCACCGAGGCAGTTGAAGAAGTTGAAGACAATATACGAGTTGATTAATTGCTGACGTCTGTTGCGAATTGATTATCATGAGTCGGTAACCAATATCTTGCACAGGATATCTTAGGTGATAGATAGATGATAAAATAATTATAGTTTAGAAAAGAGCAACGATTTCTTTGTGAGATTATAAAAATAGCTTGTCTACTTTGCATTAATTGAATACTAAGCTTTCAGACAATGGTATAACGCTGAGAATAAATATATTTAATTAACATACAGAAGATACTAAGTAGGACGTATGCTTTTATCCATACAGTCATATTCGTCTTACAGTCGAAAGAATTCGAGTTCATTTATCTAAAGCAATTCACTAATTCGATGCGTGATCGATAAATCTCTAAATTAATTATTTGCATGAATCAATTAAAGTATTAATTTGGTATACTTGTCATATCTGGGACTTGAAAATATGAATTTGAATATGTACCGACCGGATGACTTGTGAGTTCTTTAATAGCCTTATTTTAATTAATATAAATATCCCCAAAGGTGGATAAGTTTTATAATTTAGAAACATTTCAAATACCAGAGGACGAAGGCAGCGGTCCGTTACAAATGTATTTGTATTGCGGGCGGCGGGTGTGATACTCGTTCGTTCGACACCGAGAGAAATTAATTAACTCGTGCATCTGATAACGATCACGATCGATGAGACACAATCACGACTCTGCAAGTTTCAGATCGTCAAGTGATTTGTTGCACTGAGATATACCGCACGCGAGACTTACGTTCTTGGACGTTATTTCTTTAATTTCAGTAACAAAAACAAAAGAAAACCTCATCATGCATGGAAACAGCGTACATAAACAAACTCTTTTCACATTGAACAACTCACGTAGTTTGATTGCACGTGATGGTAACTTTGCAAGTAAATCTACATTTCTGTACGCATGTAAAAGCAATAGACATTGATAAAACTTCAGGCTTATATATATTTTAGCAATAACAACAGTTCCTTCGTTTTAATCGAGTAACAGTAGACTTTAAAATATCAGCCAGAAGTTTGAAATAAATTATCCTGTAACATGGTGAGGTAAATGTAATCTTTGGTGAGATCGTTGCGTTTATTCCAGCAATCGTTTGCGTTGCAAGAAGTGGAAGTTTTAAAATAAAGCGCGAACATGCCGGCGATGCGTGATTGTGAACATATAAGTGTAGCGAATATTCTGCCAGGAAATCGTTCCGTATGGCACGCGCTCCGTTTACACTGGGCCGCTTGAAAAATGTTCGCTTGACGCAAATACGTTATCTATTTTGGAGTTCTGCGTCAGTGCCTCGATGTTATCTGTATTCTGCTGTTTCGCGGTCACCCTCAAAGATGTCTTGTGCGTTTCGGTTTTCAGATGTTTTTGGTCACTGAAACTTTCTTTTTATCTTTGATTTTAAAATTTCTTGAAGAGATCTAGCAAAACGTGTTTAGTGGTTAATTCTTTATCCTGCATTATTTCTTATGTTGTGCAATATTTTGTGTGTATGTTCCATGTAGTTGTGAATACAATCAACAATTTTCACCTTTACTTTGGCTACGCAGGAAATATTTTCGATTGAATATGTTCTTATCCCACTTGTCGATGTATATTATGTTTAGACACAGGAATTCTAAAATCTAGCAACATAATTTTCATGGCAAAATATCAGTTGAATTTAAATTACTAATAACGCTAAAGGGGCAAAAGGAAAAAGTAAAATTAGTAAATAGGCAACGAGTATTGATTGCTTTTTATTTCTCAATTCCCCCGACTCCTGTTTATCTCTACGACGAAGTCTTTACAGCTCATTCAATAGACCCTATTATAATACCGAATAAATTCGCCGTGGAGGTATTTGATTGGATAAACAGAGAGTACATACCTTTATGTATTATAAATACATGAAAATCGTAATCCTAAATAAATGTTAATCCCTACCCTTTTTTGATGGGATAGTTTAGTTACTTAGATCCATTGAAGAATGATTGCAAAGCCAAACTGAACTGATGAAAGTGGTATGTTGAGAATCAAGAGATGATCCAATAGGATAAGGTCAAACAAAGCGCATTAACATTATGTCATACTGTGACGTCAATCAAGTATTATGTGTTTATGTTATATCACTGTTGACATAAATAATGTCTCTCACATATAAACTAGGAAGTGTAAACATCCTTACCTATTAACGTATGATTCTAAGAATCTTGAAGAATCAAAACTATCTTTGCGTATATTTTGATGCAATAATTATTGTGAGTTTTATCACACTTTGGCAGAATACATAACCTATCCAATCTGTCACCTTTTGATACTATTATTAAGAAATAAGTAATGTTATCAAATTTGTGTAAAAATAGATTCGTTGTTTCGTTTAGTCTGAAACTATGTTAGTTTATTTTTCTACATGTCCTCATATCAAAATCATTGTTTGTTGCTCAAATTAGGTTAAAACGTTGGAGGTAATTTATTAATATTATAGTGCACCCATTCTCAGTTAATGTTCACTCGAGATTTCATGAAAAACTAAATAGAACTGAAGTCTTCGCTAAAGAATGAAATGCAGTGACGGGCTCTGGTAAATTAAATTCAATGCGTGTCGATTGTAGCGTTGGAAAAAACTTGTCTGATGTCTAGGCCGAGGCTGTGGGATGGATGGGGAGAGGGGGGGGGGCACTAGAATGGAGGGTACTATGTTCCCCGACGTAGCGTACTACGTACATAAGGGTAGGTGGGCGCTACTTAACGCGCTTTCGCTACACACCGAGTGATTTTGAATGGTTTGTATTAAATGGAAACGCTGCAGAAATGTCTTTTTACTTTTTTAGTATAACGTAACATAAATTTAACCTATACCGATTTACATTATTTTAACATACATGAAAAACTTTGAAAATATTTTATTGGTGCTTTTTTCATATTTTACTTTTTGTTTCGTAGTTTAACACGATTAAAAATATGTGGGAATATATTTGTTTACCTTAATTTTAATTCACATATAATAATTATTATTTACAAAAAAAAAATCATAATCTCGCAGGCTGTTTGACTATTTTTATAGTATAGAGAAAAGTAACGATTTCATAGGCAGACATAATCACAAGCGAAACCTGAACTAGAAAGGGGAGATGTACAGTTGTCCCTCTCCTATTCTCTCTCGCTCCCACGTTTGGTATTGATCGACGGCTAGACTTGTTGATCACACTGAATTCGGTCGAGGGGTGCACGTCTTCTGAAATAGGAACGTAACTTCTCTTCACATCGTTTAAATATGTAGGGAATAGGGATTGTTTTGAGGAACCTATATTTTATTTGGATACTTTACGACCCCATGGCTATGATATTTGTCAAGGATGATAAAATAACCGTGAAGGATTCATTTATCAAATACCGGTATCATATATACTTTTACTAAGTTTATTACATTTAAAATTATTAATGTTCTGAGCCTGTTATAAAAGTTGTAAAATGATTGTGGCCAAAGAATGGAAGTTTAGATTACGTTTTGCATCGTGCAATGTTTTAAAGTATTATTTTATTTGTAGATTTATAGATTACATAAAATATATTGATGTCAGCCCGGAGTTTGGAATTTGTGCCCGATGTGGCGTTAGTATCGCCCCCAAACATATGGCGAAATGTGGGTGCACTAGTTGCACCTGTGCCTACCCATTCGGGGAATACGGACGTGAGATATGTATATTGAATAGATAATAATTATATTGTTTAAATATGAATTAAAGTAATAAAGGTGCCAACAAACGATTTATATCGCTCAAGTGATCCATCGTCAATTAAGTCGCAGGTGCGTCAATAGTTATAATGCCGGTTCGTTGTCTTATAATTTTATCACAATTAAAAGATAAGCAAGCATTGACGCAAACGTCTGTCGCCTAGTGTTTGTAGGCAAACTCACCTCCAGCTGTTTAATAACAAAAGCATATAGTAGGGTAACCATTTGCCTAAATTTCCTGTTGTATTTTTTATAATTTTTAACTATACGATTGGGACGATTATTATATGTGAATTAGCAACCACAGATCTACCTAAACATTTGTTATTTTAAACCTAAGTTGCTTCAATAATATAATTTTTTAATGAATAAGAAATAATATTTTTAATACATACTTATTTAAATATAAATATTTTTTCCATTTTAATAGAAAAAATACACGGATAAATATATTGTTTGTATTTATTTTCCTATACAATATTCATTTATGTCTCTATTACTTATAGTAACATACATAGTGAGTTTTAAATGATGAAATGAATATTGGCATTTAGACCCAAGCAAAGAAAAGAGTTACATCTGTAATGTACATGTAACTCTTTTCTTTGCATGGGTCGATTTGTCTTTTCAATTATGGGACGCTCTATTATTTGTTAATATATTTGGTATACCTAGTAATTCACAGCGTAATGCTAAGAAACGAGCAGGCGTGTGATCTAAACGCATCTCGAGTCTAAGTGATGCAATATGAAATGTTGCTTCATTTGAAACAATAATAAAAACATCTGAAATATTGAATATGTTTTTAAAGCACGAAACAATCTCTCTTATTCTCCTATCAGTCAACAAGATATAATAAAATCCTTGCACTAACTCTAAATATATTTTCTGTATCACTTTTTATCTTAAGATTCAATGTTGTCAAAAAAATTTTGTCGTTAAGAAGAAAATAGGAAGCAAAATTATGGACTCTGCTTGTCTTTCAAAAATGGTATGATTAGTATTAACAAATATTCTTAACATTTACCAGTTAAGAGAAATTAAGATATTTTTCTTATATTAAAAGCATTCAGCAATCATTAAGAACTCTATGTTCCAATGTTGCAATAGTACAGTTTACATATATTTATTTTGCCCGATAAAGACTTAAAATTTGGTTCAGTTACACGTTATTTATCAATATCGCTCATAAACGCGAGCAACGCATTAGGGTTTGAGGTTGTTGTATAAATAGGGTAAGTCGTATTGCTTAATCTCACAAGGCAAGATGTTATCAAAGTTATGTCTATACCTGATACGGCAAACGAAGTTACTGGAAAAAAAATAATTATGAATCTGAAAATGATCCTTCCTCTTTGATGTATTGTTACACTTTAATGTAGCAAAAGCCATTAATACATGGTAGTGTTTTCTGCGTATTAATTTTCGGACCATTCAGGAGACTTCCCATGTTTTTTTTTTAATTTTTATTACAAATTGTTCCAAATGTTGATTTTGTAGTTAGATAATATGTTAAAAGATTTTGAACTTTTTTTTGTTTCACGATTTATTCATGAGAATATTTTAAATTCAATATTTGCTATTCTGTATTACGTAAAGCAGTTGATACTTGATGAGTTATTAACAACCATTTGATATGTACATCTTCTCCGTGTATATGACTGAAATCTTAGTTGGACAGATTTCCATAAAGTTTTGTGTGTTCCAGGATTATTCACACACCTTCTGATAGTATTAGTAGAAATATTTCACTTCTCTAAGTAGAAGTAGAAACTTACAATCAGTACCTGCACGAAGAATTAATGTTAATGAAAAGCAACGAGGCGTGCTTAGCTTTTTAATTGGAGCAGGTGTGTTTTTAAAGTCATTTTAAACGGGCACCTGCTGTAAACTTATGTTTTTAAAATAAGGCGCATAAGATAAAGTAACAATAAACACATGCCCTCTGTTATTTTTTTTAATAAAAAGTAAATATAAAGTTTATATTTTACATCAAAACGATATATTTTTGGTATTATCATAATCAAGGTATTTAATTATGGATATTTTGTGTTAAGCGTCTACAATCTTGACGTATAGTATACGTTTTTAATATCTGCAAGATTTGATAAAATTTTGTTCTGAATATATTATGAGGTCACCTACAACAAAGATTGATGACGTTGTGGTTTAACTCGCAGTTTTAAGACTGGACGCCACGCGAGGTAAGACATTAAACAAAAGAATAGTAAATGTTAAAAATGATATAATATTAAAGTTACGCCCGGAATCCAGCAGGATTGTAGTTTTTTTTTTAATTTATTTCCCTTGGCCATAAAAGGCCAAGAACCCTATTTTCAACTCATCTTGTTGCAGATGCCTATAGTGTTTGGTGACTTAAATATATGAATATTTTATAGAAAAAAGCAAATGAGCGTTTTTTTTTATAAAAATCATATTTGCGTTCTTCTATAAAAAATTCTATAATACATATATAGAGAAGATAGTACCATTAAGAACATGAAAGTCAAGTGGTGGTTTATTCCGTTGGCGCGCCGCTCATGGCTGAAATAATTTACGATTTGCTAATCAAATTAATACGCGATGACGACGTTGTACCAACGTGCGTCATACATTGTGACATTTTTATTGATTGTATATTTAATACCGTGATATAAACATAAATGTACCGGGGATCAAGTGTCAATGGTATCTGGTAAGGGTTAAGATAAAGTGACAAGGCTCAGACACACAAACGTATATCTATATATCCGTACGACGTAAAATAAAAACATATCTAGCGAGCCCCGATCCTACTAATCAGATAATACAGAAACACTAAGATATGATACAGAAATAGTTGACAAAATTGACTGATAGGCGACGTAATATTTTTGTACATTTTAAACGGAAATTAAAAATATTTTGGTCGATGAAATAATTTATTTAATTACATACTTTAGTAATCGATTTATCGAACCATTCAAACAGTACCAACTACCATTTAAACAATAGCGTTAAAATCTTTTCAATCTGTGAATAAATAATTTACTCTATATTTTAAATAACTAAGAGTATCAATCAACTGATGAAATAAAGTTGTCCTTGTGCTATAACCTAATAAATTGATAGGGGTTTTCTCAAAACCTAATTTGGCTTTACACAAATACAGGAGAAACTGATAGAAGTACAGAATTATAAGAAACTTTGGGATTGAATTTGAGATCAATAAATTTAGAGGCATAATTGTTTACCCATATCATTTCATTACTAATTGAATACGAATTAACATATCTACAGAAGTCATTATAGAGCTTAGGGCATAGTGATCTTTCTGCTTGAAATTTATTCATTAAACCCGCTCTAAATGTTATGCGTTATTTTTTTAATGTAAAATGTAACGTTCTTATGGTGTAGTACCATACTTCACCCAACGACGCTTTTTGGGGTTAACCGTAATTAAAACTGTGAGCGTAAACCCGTAGCTTAACCCGTATTACGTCACTTAACCCATTAAGTTCCTGTACCGCAGTCCCAAATTAAAGTCTACGTAGTTCAAATACTATTAGATCGGTTCCTTAACCTAGGCTTAAGGCGGTGTTAATCTCGGAGCTTCTATTTATTTTCGTATCTTTCGTAATTTTAAAGTCAATAAATCTAGACTTGCGCGTTCCGTATTAACAGAATAAAACTTTCGACTCTATTAACATTTTTAACTTATAGCCTAAACGTTACCATTTTCTATTGACACGAAATTTCTTTCGTCTGGACTATTGTATAAGGCGCCCTTGCTTTTCGCTAGTCACTATCTAGCACTCAACTATGAAAAAAGTGCTTTTGCGTATAATGGTACTTTTTTCCATAGAAAATTAATCATTAGAATTTACACTTTTAATAAACAAAAATAATATTTTATAATCAGAGAAAAAATATTCGTATTTATTTAGACGATGTCCTTATATGTCAGCTTGTTATACAAACTTGTTATACAGTTTGTAATCAAATTAAAACAGATTGATCGGTAGTTGTCTTTAATAATTTAGATCCCAGACGTAACAGAACAGATTGGCTTAAACATTAGTTCAGCATATTAGTTGGATAGTAGGACGACTTTAAGTTCACAACCGGTTCAAAGTGGAGAAGAGTCGCCCACGATATAAAATAATGGAAAGGTTTAGAGGAGGCCTATGCTAAGAGGCACACTGTAATTAGGGATTTAAAAGTACAATTATTATCACACTGCACAAAAAGTACCTAATTGCAGGAATAAAAGGGTATTAACATTTCTATACATTAGGTGCCTTTTGGTTTGACTTCTAGAAACTCTAATGTTAGTTAGTTAATACAAAATATAAATATACATTATAATTTATTTTAAAATAAGTTAAACTAAAAGCCGTTGGCTATAATTCATACCTGATGACAAGAATCACCGTGTCGCACATTTAAACGAATCTTATCTTTTTGTCTTTTGATTTAAGGTTAATAATCAATTGTAATCATATTTACATACGTAGTAAAATCGTTTGATCGCGCTGATGCAAGGCCTTGATATCGGATTCGCTCCACTCGTGACGTCAGGTCGTTCATATCGCGTTGCTAATTATTCAATGCTATTTTCCGTTTGAAGCAGCTATTCTTAATTTCATGCTCTAATTGGAAATTACTCATTTTGGTATTGTATTTGGCAATTATGGCTTTAGTATTAATATTGCCTTGTATGAAAGTCGCTTTTTTTCTTCTATAAATCCGATTCATACATACGAGTACATTTATTACATAGGAATAAAAAAGAAAACATATCTTACGGCTGCATTCCCCGAAGGGGTAGGCAGAGGTGCAACTAGTGCACCCACATTTCGCCATATGTTTTTCCGTCCCATAATG